>RJWM01049791.1:0-10820 GCA_004363535.1 Dasyprocta punctata
TTGGGAAATCAGAGTCTAACAGGAAAGATAAGCAAACCAAAAGGCATGTATAAAAAGAAAGGATAAAGCCAGGTGTGATGGCACACACCTGTAATTCCAGTACCAGAGAATCCGACACAGAAGGATCACTGTGAGCTCAAGACTAGCCTCAGCTACGTAGTGAGTTCAAAGCCAGCCTGAACTACAAAACAAGACCCTGTCTCCAAAATAAAAAACAAGATAAGAGAAAAAGAAAAGGAAAAGTGAAGTCTGGTTGAGCACTACACAGTGTGTCTTAGAAATGCAGAACAGAAGTGGAACACGAGCAAATCTAGAGATAGCCAGGGCAAAAAGGATTTCATCAACTTAGGTTGAGCAAAATTCATGTGCTGGTTGTTTTCCAAGTGTCTGCTTAGCACGGACTGGATCATTTTATGATGAGATACTCTCAGGGGAAAGCTAGTTCTTGTTCTGTTGAAATCTGATAAACCCAAACCCATCATGGTGGTCTCTTCCACCACATATCCAGCAGCCCTTTTATCTTCTATGAACTTGAGGATCTGTCCTGAGGTTTGATTCCTTAGGTCCCTCTTCCTTATCTCCTTCCAGGATGCCAACTGTATGGCAGACTACTCAGGAAAAACTAAAGCAGAAACACTTGGGTTATGTTTATACAATTATTTGAAATAATATATGAATATATCAAAATCTCCATGAATCTGTCTCTTTGCTTAGGATTCTTGGCTTATTCTGAGAGAAATATTAATGTTGAAAGTTTATTTTCCTTTGCTTTGAGCTTTAATGCCACATACTTCTTGTCTATTACAACAGCTGAAATAAAAGAGGGTGTAAATGTTAATCTGTTGTTGATTTCTTAGTCTTCTTCTCCATTTAAGCACTGAGCCATAACTAGATGGAGCTCATTTTTACTTATTTTTGTTCAATATCTATGCACTCCAGGAACCTCAAAACTGCAGCAGAGAACATAAACTTGTAAATCCAGTGTTTACATTCTGAATATATGGGAATAATTCTGAAAGTCCATAGCATGTCATACTTGGCATGTTGGTGAGATATATTTTGGGATCTGGTGTTTCTTACGCCTGGAAATCCATCCAACAAATAATTGAGCCTAGCCCACCTCACAGTATTCACATATCAGCCCCACTTTGCTGCAATTTACTTGTGTCTGTGCATATTTTTTGGCTGTTTGTACATTTGATAGAAACAATTATGTGCAATAATACTTTTAACAAAATGAGAAACTTTCCAAGTATCAGAGCAGAGAGAGAGAGAAAGAGAGAGAGAGAAAGCTTCACTACCTTATCCTGTTTCTCCCTAGCACTGGCACGATGACTAGCACAAAGACATATGGTAATTATTCATGTGATATTTAATGCAGCTTCAGCTATCAGTAGTCACACATGACATACTTCGAAAAGTAAGACAATCTACAAGAATGCACAAGATTTTCAGAAATTATTCTCTATGCTTTCTATTTTATTTTTCCACTTTCAAAGACTTAAGGATGCTCATGCATAGTACATTTCTGTTTGAGTGTGTCAAAAGATGATGCTTAACTCACACAGCTTTTCATATAAGGTGGTATTTAGGGATCTAACCTCTTCCTTTCTGAGGCTTATATAATCCTTCTGTAAGCATGACTTGTTACAGTGAACTTTAGTTCTCTGATCTTAAATATGGTATCCTCTACCAACCTGGAATTTTATTGATAAATTTTGTATTTTTGCAACATTGTGATAAATTTACTGGAAAGAATATCTAGGGCTGCAATATAGTTCAGTGGTAGGACTTGCTTAGCATAATACTATATGCACAAAAATGCACACACGCAAGCATACACACACACACACACACACACACACACATGGTCTAAAGTCAGAGAGATGCTTTTAACTGTGTGTTATCCCCTTTGCTACCTGTATGACCTTGGGCCAGTGAAAACTTTCTGAAATTTGTTTTTCATTTCTGTAAATTGTGAATTACAGTGAATTGAATTGTGGCCTTTAAAAATACGCATGCACTCAAATCACAGGAACCTATGAATATTACCTCACACGGGAAAAGATTATTCTTAACATGCCAAATGATATAGCCCAATTAAGGTTCTTGAGAAGAGTAATTCATTCTGGATGGACCATAGCACTCATTCTATGTATCTGTATAAGAAAAAGTGGAGAGATTGGAGGCGTAGCTCAGTAGGAGAGTACTTGCCTAGCACATGCAGATTCTTGGGGTGATATAGCCAAAAGCCAAAGAACTTAGATCTTCTAGAAGCTAGAAGAGGCAAAGAACAAATTCTCCCCTAGAGCCTTCAGAGAAAGTACAGTCCTTATAAACATCCCGATTTCAGACTTCAGCTAGAATGACCTGTGGAACAATTTCTATTGTTTTAAGCATCACATTTGTAGTAATTTTTATGGCAGCCACAAGAAAGGAACTCAAGGATAACAGCTACCTTACAGAGTCAATGTGAGGGTTGATACAAGAAGGAGATCAGGGGTAAAGTGAGTATTCAGTAAACAGTAACTATTATCATTATTATTATTATTATTATTATTATTATTTTCTAACCATGAGGTGCAAATGCAAAAACTTCAAATAGTGATATAATAGGTCTAATTTTTCCATCCTTTCAACAGAAGAATAATCAACAAGTGAACCCAACTCACCTTCTAACTTTAATCTCCAAAAATATTCCTTATACTTAAGTTAACTACGCCTTCTAGTGTGCCAGAGTTGATTTGGTCTTTGACTGTGGTCAACTGTAAGTATAAATAGCTTCCCCCTTTTACTCAGAAAATGACTTGAGTTAGATAATAAATAACATGGGTCCCTAACTGCACCAAGCATGTTTGAATAACAATTGCAAACAATCACTCTGCATATACCATAAGCCAGGAACCATTATAAGCATTCACTTGCATTGAATTATTTAATTCTTACAAAACTTTATGGATAGAAACACTGATTTTATCCCCACTGTGCCCAGGGATATACAGACAGTGTGCAATGGGGCTGATGTCCTAGATCAACCTGCATAGGTCAGAATCTATACTCATAACCACATTGATGATTGCCACCTTCTTTCTTCATAAATAAATTCTGACAGATTCAAGATTATACCTACAATAATACATAACTCACCTAACGTTAAAGCTTGTATCTAAACTATCCACCCAAAAGTCTCATGCACTTAAAGCTGGCACTTTTCAAAGATGATCGGATCATAAAGGTCTTATATTCATTAGTGGATTTATTTACCTATGCATTCATGTGCTGCTAGGAGGTGGGACCTTGTTGGCGGGATGTTTCACTAGGAGTGTGACTTGGAGCAGTATATTCTTATACCAGGCTCCTCCTCTTCCTCCTCCTTTTTGTTCTCTCTCTCTCTCTCTCTCTCTCTCTCTCTGTCTCTTTCTCTTTCTCTCTCTCTCTCTCTCCTGACTGCCATGAGGTGAGCAGCTTTCCTCCACCATACCCTCCTATCTTGCCATTTCTGCCCTGGACCCAGGTAACCATAGATTTAAACCTCAAAACCATGTGCAAAATCAAACCTCTCCTCTTCTAAGTTGTGGGTGTCAGGTACTGGGTGTCAGCACTGTGAAAGCTAATAGGCCTGAAATCTGAGTAATAAGAGAAATAAGGAGAAGATCTTCAGTGACAACAGAAACACCCATACAAGTATGTGGCGTGTAGGAGTCATGTGAGTTTCAACAGGGAAGAAAAAAAGTTGAGAACCACAAACTTTCTACATCCTACTTCCTTTCTCTCAAATATGTCCCCTCACAATCTTCTTCTGAATATCTATTATTCCTTACTGTATGGTCATAAACAGATCCCCAAACATCTGTGAAGAACAAATGTTTCCCTCTTTGGAGTGTTCATTTATCAGTAATAAGTCACTTTTACCATGCATCATACCTTATTATGCTGTGCGATGACCTACAGTAGTGAGATGGTGAACCTGTGACACGCATGTCACAGTAGGTACACAGAGTCATCTCTGCAGGCATCCAAGCCAAGTCACTCCAGACCTTGAAAGCAGACAGCTGAAATGTTTTCTAAATCTAAAAATACCTTTAGAATACATTTTCAGCCAATCATACAAGTCATCAGGAAATCTACAAGGAATTTTCTGGTATTGTAGCAGCTGCAAAGGAGATTTTTAGCAACCAGTTTTTACAGTTCCATAAGATGGAAACGACCCTCTGTTTTCTTACTTCTTCAGACAAAGCTAAATTAGAAGAACTTGATCTTTCCTGTTTACACTGGTTAGATTTGGAAATCTGGAGATGGAGCTATTGGAATTACTAAAAAGCTCTATCAGAAAAATAAGTTCTATGATCTGCATGCAATGATAGACAAGATAAAATGTGAAAGAATGTCAAAGGACAACACAGTTGGTAGGCCTGAAAATGAAATTCTTAAAATGTGGAATTCTCTCCCAAATAATTTCAGGTCAATGAAAGTACTTGAGATTGCTTTTCTTACTTTGTTTGAATCATTTTATGCTTGTGAGCAGTTGCGTTCAGCTTTGAATTATATCAAGTCTGATATAGGAAACATTGTGAAAATGGCCATATATCTAAAATGCGTATACAAATTTAATGCAATTTCAATCAAAATACCATTTGCATACCTAACAAATTTAGAGAAAACATTCCTAACATTCATTTGGAAACAGAAGAGACCTAGAATAGCAAAGGCAATCCTGGCAACAAAGCAAGGCAGGAGGCATTAGAATCCCCAACTTGAAATTATACTACAAAGCTACTGTGATAAAATCAGCAAGGTACTGGCAAAAAAAACAGACCTGAGGATCTGTGGAACTGATTAGAAGATACAGACACAACTACAAAAATACTCAGCCACCTTATCTTTGACAAAGGGACCAAACGTTCACTGGAAGAAAGATAGCCTCTTTAATAAATAGTGTTGGAAAAATTGGCTCTGCACATGCTGAAGACTAAAACTACATCCATGTCTATCACCATGCACTAAAGTCAAAATGGATCAAAGATATAAATATTAAAACAGAAACATCAAATCTATTAGAAAAGAAGGTGGGTAGAAATCTTGAAGACATAGTGGTAGGCATGAACAAAAAGTTCATGAACAAAATGCAAATTGCACAGGAAGTACTTCAAAGAATCAACAACTGAGATCTCATATTATTAAAAGGCTTTTGTACCTGAAAAGAAATCACCAACAGAGTGAGAAGAAAACCCACAGAATAGAAAAAAAATTTAGCCAACTGTTCCTCAGACAAAGGACTTATATCTAGAACATATGAAGAATTTAAAAATATCAGGCCCCCAGATTCAAAGACCCGATCCAAAGTTGAGCATCTGAAATGAATATACATGTCTCAGATGAAGAATCACAAGTGGCAAATAAGCATATGAAGAAATGTTCAACAAAGCTGGTCACTTGAGAGATGAAAATTAAAACAACACTCACTCCAGAAAGAAGACCTAGTAACAAGAAATCAACCAATAACAAATGCTGGAGGGGCTGTGGGGAAAAAGGAACTCTTCTGCACTGATAGTGGGAGTGTGGACTGGCACAACCACTGTGGAAATTAGTGTAGAGATTCCTCAAAAAATTAGGATTGAAGGTCCCATTCAACCGAGCTATTTCCCTTCTGGGTATTTTCTCAGGAGAATTGAAAATATCATACCATAGTGACATATGTGTACACAGATTTATAGTAGCACAGTTTGTAATAGATCAGTCTTGGAAACAACCCAAATGCCCATCAAACAAGGAATGTATAAAAATAGATGTGGTATTTTTACACAATGGAGTATTACACAGTTATAAAGAAGAATAAACTTGAGGCTTTTACTCGAGGTAAATGGATGCAATTTGAGACCATACTAACAAGTGAGATAAATCAGGCTCACATGTATAAATATCACACTGTCTCCCTTGTTTGAAAACCTGAAAGAGTAAATAAGATCCAAAATGTACAATAGATACTGTGAAAAGGGGCAGAAAAAGGGAAAGAAACTGCTCAAAAGGAAAGAATAACTGGCATAGGGGAAAGGAGAAAAGAAAGAAGGAAAAAAAAATATATATATATATACACACACACATATATATATATATATGCACACATATATATATGTACAGAAACACTAAAAAGAACTGTTTGTGCTTTCACTGTTTGATCATTTTTTCATGCCTATATATTGTAATCTAAACAACTATTTTGAAGATATGCGATACATCAACCAATGTTAATCTTCTATTATTTTGTTTTGAAATTCTGTATCAGTTTTCATTAATTTTTCATTTTTAAAAGAAAAAGAAAAAAGAAACAGACTAACAGATTAGCTGAGTGCTGCGTGCCTTGCTCTCAAACTAAGGAAGTATGAGCCAAGGTTTGACAAAGTATCAACATGCACAAAACAGCAAAAGTCACATTAATTATGCCAAAGCAAGCAAATACAAACTTTTTATCTTTTTCAATAAAAAACTATTTGTATCATTGAAAACTCTGTCGTTGTTTAGTTTTGTTTTAAAACAAAAGATGTTAAGTATGTGTTGTTTTCTCTATAAGAAACCCTCAGTGTTCAGGTCTAATTGCAGTGCTGACTCTTTGCAATAAATAAGTGGGGTTGGGGTTGCACTTTGAGTACTTGGGCTCTAAATGGTTTGCCATCAGAGAGGCTGCTCTGCCTCCCCAGCTTCTCTATAGGTCTCTGTGGAAAAAGATTATATCTTTCTCTTCCGTTTCTTACGCATCAGTCATAGTTCTTTACACATGTAAAAGCTTTCCAAAATGCTATATTGTGAGTGGATTGTATCTCATTTGTACTATGCTCATTTCATTACCATAGATCACCATACTAAAAATAATGTGTCCAGTAAACTAACGGTCAGTATCCAGTTGGTGAGAATTTGTGGAATGCTCATTCTACTCCAGGTAGGGAAATGAACATCACTATTTCTTCTCACTAGACAGAGAGAAGTCTAGTGATTCCTGAAAGAGGTATTGCTTATATTCAGCATGTGAGCAGAGACGGATTGCCCAAAACCCCGAGGGAACAGGCACTAACTTTGTGGTGCTCAGTGTGGTCCATACAGCAGCAACAGTGGCACCACCCGACAGTTTATTAGAATTGCAGACTGTCAAGCCTCACCACAGACCTTCACAACAGACTTGTAGCACAATACCAGGGGCCTAGCAAGCAATTTAAAATGTTACCTTCCATTAATATAATATGTGAGCTGAATTTTGAATGATGTAGGGTGTATTTTGAAGGAATAAAAGATGGAAAATAGTTCCTGATAGGGAAAAGTGCCTGAGCACTGTCAGTGAGATATAAGAGGCAAGGGAAATTGGGGAAGGGATATAGCATTTTCAGTAGCTGTACTGAATCAAATGTGACCAGAAAAAGACCCTGGAATGATACTTTGGGGAATTTGGCAAAATATCTTGAATGAAATTCTCATAAGTTCTCTATCTTGAGGATAACAGAGAGGCATATTTAAAGGAGTAATGTGATGATGCTCATTAATTATAAAATAAAAATGTAAGACTAGTGTGGAAGCAACATGAACTGTTAAAATAACTATTGTTATTTTAACAACCTTGGCAAGAGATAATGACTATGCTCATGATAATACAGATACACAGCAAGATTCAAGAGCCATCTCTGACTTAGAGCTCCTAACCTTCAGTTAGGAACTAGATAATAGGGTGGCTATGATTTTCATGCATGGGTGTCATGAATGACAATGGTAGCCTAGGTGACAGACAGTTGCAGTCCCAGCTACTGTGGAGGCTGAGGCAGGAGGACTTCTTGAGATCAGTTCAAAACCAACTTATGCAGTATTGTAAGAACTCATTTCAAATTTAAAAACTATGATAAAGTCTTTTTCCATGTGTCTGAGTTGGACATACAGGCCAACTTCACGTACAATACCTAAAATAATGAGATTACAACATAGAATTTTGCTTCCTTCTCAAGGAGCATTTGAAAATAAAGACAGTCCGGGAGTCATGCAATGGGACCAAAGCTTCTCTTGTCTTGTTGGCTTTCCCTTAAAGGACTCTCTTCCCAGGGTCACTCATGTCCAAGCTGCCTCAGCAGGTCCAGCTCTACCCTCATTTTCTCATTCTGATCCCCAGGAAGAAAGAAACAGATGAATAAGGAAGATTATTCAAGAGTGTAGTCAAAGGCTGCCATATAAGGAGGGTTCCCAGCCACTGTCACCTATGTGACATTTTCACATGTCTTATTAGAAAGAATAAACAAAGAAGGCTGAAAGAGTAGAGTGGCCATTGGCCCAGTTAACTGTTGGAGATTCTATTACTGCTAATATGATGTAACATATACTGGAAAACAAGTAGCATTTTCTGCCACAACCAAACAGGAGAAGAACATTTAGTTCAAGGAAAAATTAAGTGTTGAGAATATGATAGTTTCAGGAACAATCCATGATAAATGCCCAGGAGGCAGCTGAAGATGTCTCTAGAGTTTATGAGAGGGGTATAAAGATAGAATAAGAAGTTTACAATTTTTTCCTCCTGTTTCTAGTCATCCAGACCCTGAAAGTAGCTTAGTTTTTCCATCCATAGAGAAATTTGTTGGCATGACTGCAAGGTCACTACAAAAAGGGCAATGTTATGACTATCAAAAACAGAGTAATGATGCCTATGGGCAGACTGTGTTGCTCATATGTCAAGTTTTGGAGCCTTTTCTTAATTTGGCTTCAAAGATTTTTAGTCTGTGAACATTCAAAATCTTTTATGGGAATTTCTTTAAAATTTCCTTCATCTCCAAGTGCTTATGCCACCCCAAGAATAGCATTTATTTTATGGCTCTAAAGTAACAAAACTTATTTTGAGACTCAGAATTCTTGCAAGATTCCATGGTGCCTGGACAGCACAAGTACCACCACCACTACACTTGGGTCTGATGTCCTTAGGGCAAAGATCAACACTGGCTTCAAATTGACTTCATATTCCCAAGGGACTACTTACTGGAGTTCTGTGAGTTAAGGATTTAGCACCCTATAGATGACTGTATATGCTATTTCCAAAAAGGAAAATAAAGAAACCTACAATGCTGACCAACTACAACTTAAAAGATACCTTAACATGTTGAGGCAGTCCAAAGAGTAATACATATAATAGCATGTCTCAAAATTAAGTGCATATGTGATACTTCAAGGAATCTTGAGGACAGGTAAGCATAGCAGGATCCCTGGTCAGGAAATGCATGAGAAACATACTTACCTGTAAAACAAGACCAAAGAAAAACTTTGCAAGGGAACAAGTTGGACCTAAAATGAAGTAGCCTTCCCTCAAATTCTAATCAAATTTTTCACAGAAATAGAAAAAATCCTGAAATTGTAAGAAACAATAAAAGCCACCTAATAGCAAAAGCAATCTTGAGGAAAATGAACAAAGCTGGAGGCATCACACTATCCAACTTCAAAATATATTACAGAGAAAATGAGCACAATATTGGCATAGAAACAGACACATTAGATCAATGGAATAATAAAGAAGCCAAAAATTAATACATGCTTACTGCCAACTGATTATTTCATAAAGATAAAAACAATACAAAAAAAGGGAAAGAATAGTTTCTCCAACAAATGATATTAGAAAAACTGGATATCTACATTCAAAAGAACAAAATTAGCCTGCACTCCAGAGACTCTGAACTCCTTGCAGCCAGACACAAGGTCCTGATAGTACCACACTCCAGGGTGCACTCCACCTAGCTGCCTGCACCCCAGAGATTCTGAACTCCACCCAGACAGGCTGAAGTTCCAGTTACACACCCCAGGGCTGCGTCTCTGCTAGCCACCTGGATTGTGGAGACTCTGAGCACTACACAGATAGATTCTAGGCCTGGGCAACAAGCTCCAGGGGTATGACCCTGCTAGCTACAGGAAGAATACAAACTTTGTCCAGTCCAGCATCCCAGAGCAACACAACAAAGTACATCAGGGGAACACATGGCCAGCCCCACAGACCACAGAACACAAGGGTCCAGTGCCATAATCTGAGTGTGTGCCCCAGCTAACCACAGGGATATTGGAGGATTGAAGCCCTACCCAGCACAGTGTTCCAGGGCAATCTATTGGGAGGCTGCCTGCCCAGTCACACAGGTCCCAGAAGAAAATGACAAAACGAAAGAGCAAGAGGCAATCTCAAACCCCCATCCCACTGAGAACAAACCAAAGAGACACTGAAATGGAAGACACTGGGAGTCACACAACTGAACTTTCCGAAATGATAGCAAATGAAGTAAAGAAACAACTCCATGAAGCTATAGAGAAACTCAAATCAGAAATAATCTCAGTTAAAAAGTGAAATGACAATCATTATGAAAGAAATGCTGTATGTATCCAAAGAAGAACAAGAAAAAAAAAAAAAACAGAAGAACATAAGAAAATGATGGAAACTTTGAATGAACAATATGAGACACAAATAGAATGCATGAAACAGATTTAAAGGGAAACTCAGGAAATGAAAAATTCCATTGAAAGTTGGCAAAGCCACTTGAATGAAGCTGAAGATACAATCTCAAACCTAGAAGACAGCATGGAAGCTTATGATCGCAAAAGAAAAGATCTCATAAAAATAGCAAGGAATTAGGAAACAACAATTCAACAGCTGCAAGATGATGCCAAGGGAAATAATATAAGATTAATAGGCATCAATGAAAAAGCAAGGGTCAATACAAATGACCTGTGAAGACTATTTGCAGAAACAATAGCAGAAAATTTCCCAAACATGGGAAGAGAATCTGATATACAGGTAAGTGAGGCAAACAGAACCCCAATTAACC
>RJWM01049792.1:0-10984 GCA_004363535.1 Dasyprocta punctata
GCTCCCACTGTATCTTTTTCTTTTGTTTTAAAACCTCAAAATATGCACATGGTAAAAATTTAAAAATACAGAAATCAACCATCCAGCTGGCAGTAGTGGTGCACACCTGTAATCCCAGCACATGGGAGGCTGAGGCAGGAAAATCACTGTGAGTTCAAGGTACATAGTGAAACCTTGTCTCAAAAAACTAAAGAAAAAAAAAAATGAAGTATCCTGAAAGACCAACAGTGTGTGACCTTCTTCCATCCTGGCCACATCCTCCTGAGACAACTTTGCCTGCATTGTTTTTTTTTTTGATGGTGGGGGGCTGGGAATCCTTCCAGAGATTTGCCACACATAAGGAAATGCATTTTTTCCCACCCAAATCATAGCATCCTATAAATATTCTGCTCTTGGCTTCTTTCCTCCTTCCTCAGCAGAGCCATATACATTATCTCCAAATTTCAAATTTCTGAAGAGAAAATACATTCTCACAGATATAAAAAATTAGTGCTACATACTGAGAATTCTCTCTGCTTCAGCCATTCCAGGTCCCAGACAGGTGACCCCTGGAACTGGATAGGGTCATAGGGGAGTCTGTCAAAGAGGAGATGGGGACCTCAACTCAGCCCGAGGAGCAGGTTTTTTTTTTTTTTTTAAGATAGGGTTTCACTAAAAGTTCAGGTGGGCTTGAACTCACTTTGTAACCCATGCTGGCCTCAAACTTGCAGCAATCCTCCTGCCTCAGCCTGTTGAGTGCTGGGATTACAGGTGTGTGCCATCATGCCCGGCCCCTTTTGTTTGGTTTTTTGAGACAGGATCTTGCTATGTAGCCCAGGCTGCCCTTGAACTTGTAGTGATCCTCCTGTCTCAGCCTCTTGTGTGCTGGGATCACAGGCGTGATGGCTTCAGAGTGGTTCTTGTCTCGTTGTAGAAAAGCATTTCAGGAGGTGTCCTGAGAGTGAGGAAGGGCGTTCAGCCCTCGGAGCTGAGGGCACAGATCTGAGGGAGAGGTCAGACTGCTCATTCACAGAAGAATCCAGATTTTATGGACTTGCTGGGCTGGGACAGAGTCTGGCTGTCATCTTCTCAGTTCTGGTTTTGCAAGATGGCTCTAGAGGCATCCGCAGTCCTCACTGCTCAAGGGGACAGTGAGGTCCCCAAGAGATGGCTGCTTCTGGTAGGGACAGGGCAGCCTTGGGAGGCCCCCTGGGGTCTGACTGACTGCAGGTTCACGGCAGCAGCTGGAGATTCCAGACCCTCGCTGGTAACCGAGCGTCTCTGCGCACCGCTTACTGTGCTGGCCTGGGTCTGGACACGGCAGGGACAGGTGCTGTGGATTTAGGCCTCAGCCCATGGTGGGGGCTTCTAGACAGGGGCTCCCTAAAGATGCAGAGCTGTGCGGGGGTGGGGCAGAGTTTCCAGGGAACAAAGGAGGCAGAAAGTTGAGGTTGAGCCTTGTTCCGCTTTCAGTTACACATTGGGCGTAATCCCAGCACTCGGGAATCTGAGGCAGGAGGATTGCTACAAATTCAAGGCCAGCTTGAGCTACAGAGTGAGCTCAAGGCCAGTCTGATCCACAAAGTGAGACCTTGTCTCAAAAATACAAAACAAGACTCCCTAAAAAACAAAAGCCAAGTGAGGAGTCGCTGTTTTGTTTTAAAGTAAAAACCATTTTTAAGTCCCTGACTACTTTAGAAAAACTACAAACCCTGCTCTTAGTGAGTAACAGGTTAAGGGACCAAGAGCTTGTCTATTCTCTGTGTAAAATCTTTCTGGTAACCCCCCTCCCCATTGTTTAGTTTTCTGAGACAAGGTCTCACTAGGTATGTAGTCCAGGCTGGCCTCAAACTCACAGACATCTTCCTGCCTCAGCCTCCTGAGTGCTGGGATTACAGGTGTGTGTCATTATGCCCGGCCTCTGCCCATTTTTTATTGGGTTGTTTTTATACTTATCCTTGTGTTTGGCTTTGGTGATTGGTTGTAAATATTCCCCTAGCTTGTGCGTGTGTGTGTGTGTGTGTGTGTGTTTACGTGTGCATGTTTGCAGTACTGAACACTGAATCCAGAATTTTCACACTGAGCTGCACCCTTAGTTCTTTTTTATGTTGAGGCAGGGTCTTGCTATATCACTTAGTTGCCCAGCCTGAGCTTGAAGTTGGAGTCCTCCTGCCTCAGCCTCTCAGCGTGCTGGAATTACAGGCTGGGTGTACTACATTCCAGCTAAGTGCATTTTAAAATTTGACATTTCCTTAGGTGTCTTTCTTTCTTTTCATTTTTATCTCGGTGCTGGTTGGGACCCGAGGCCTCGCCCACGCTAAGCATGCTGCACCCCGAGCACACAGACCAGCCCGGTCACCTTTTCCTAGGCTGCCACCGCGCGTCCCCTGCGTCACCCGCTTTCCCTCCGCAATCCTGGGATCAGCGTGACTTGTGTTTTGTTCCACTACAAGGACATGCGCGGTGAAGCGAGATTAAACTAAACTATCTAGAGACTGTCTGAGAATTGCGCACGCGAGTTCCTCCTGCCGCGCTTTTCACTGTCTAGGCTCCGGTGCAGGGGCGACGACCTCACGCAGGAGGACACCGAGGTCGCAGCATCGCAAAGTTTCGGGGAGGGGTCGCGTGTGGTGTCTGCGCGGCCTGCTGTCCCCGCCCTCTCAGCGCGGTGCCCGGCGGGCGGCAGGGGGCGCTGCGGCACAGAGAACCGAGTCGGGGAGTTGTGGACGCTGAGCCGCCCATCCCGCGGCTTGCACCCGCCCAGCCCCCCAGATCCCTAGATGGACACTGAGGTCCGGTGCCGGTCTTCTGCTGGTCCCCGCCCAGGGTCCCCTGCCAGTCCCCTCTCCTGGCGTCCTCCCTCTTGATAGAATGCAAAGAACACAGCCGCCACTTAGAACCTTTGGGGATGCTGTCACTTTAAGTAGCATCCAGTACTGGTGGCTTCCCAGTCGCCTCTCATCTCGGGCCTTGGCCCCTGCCAGCGCCCATTCCGCTGGTTGACTAGGAATCTTCACCATTGTCCCAGTCCCTAGTGCCCCCTGCCAGGAAGGTCTTGCTCACCATGGGACATGGAGGAGCCCCAGGCTGACCCACCCAGTTTCTGTGCTCTCCAGCCCCCTAGAAATTCATGGAGCCCCCCTGGACAGTTCTCTGATGCCACCCAGCTGCCATCGCATGGCAGGTGACGTGGCAGTGGAGGCTGACCTTCCAGTGGGACTCTGCCCTAGATGAGGGGACATTGGCTTAGGTGGGCTGGAACCTGGCCTTCTCTGATGCTGGTCTCCATGCCCCGGTGGGGACCCCTGGCCTTGGGGAGGGGACTCATGTCAGCCCAAAATCTTGCTTTTGGTCACCTTTCCTGAGCACCATGGATCTTAGTCCCTTTGTATCACAGGGATAAAATACCTGACTCCTGTCAACCTAATAGAGAGGTTTGAGTTGGCTCACGGTTTCAGGGGGCTCAGTCCATGGCTGACTGCTCCAAGGCAGGAGCAGCATGGCACAAGGGGCTGGTGGAGGAGGGCTGCTCAAACCATAGCATCCAGGAAGCAGAGAGAGAGAGGAAATGAGCTGGGGACAAGAACGCACCCTTCAAAGTCACACCCCATTGACCACTGCAGCCAGGGCCCACCTTATGCAGCACTGTGAGCCATGAACTTGGCCAGGGCTGAATCCACTCTCGGGCATAGTACCGTGACCCACTCACCTTCCAAAACTCCACCTCTGAACTCGTGAGCCTTTGGGGATCTGAACCACATTATGTACTGAGTGGTTCCTTGGGTCATCCTGAGGAATCTCACCACTGCTTTGTGAGCTACATCCCCATTATATGGATGCAGACACCTGGACTCAGAGAGGTTCAGCCACGGGCCCAAGGTCACATAGCCTGAAGTGGAGATGACTGAATTTGCATCCCCAGAGACAAGCTGCTCCTCTCCTGAGAGTGGTGCAGAGACGGGAGGCCCCCAGGAGTGTCACAGTGGTCTCTCCAAGGAACAGAAGGGGAAACTGAGGCCTGCTGCCCAAGCCTCCCAGCTCCATGGAGGTAGGGCTGAGCTGCTGGCCTCCAGGGTTCTGGAGAGAATCCATGTCTTTGCAGGGTATGAAGGGAGGAGGGTGTGTGTGATGCTGTCAGGAGGGATTTCTGCCCACAGCAGACCCCATTCAGACATCTGTGAGAAGCTCCCTTGTTTTTAACTGTTGGCAACCAATTCACTTTTTTCAAACCACACAGGTAAACAAACCTTGCAGTTTTCTGAACTGGATGCCACTGGGATGACTTGGCTCCCTGCCCAAATCTTGCTGGCATGGGCCTCATGACTTTGGTTCAGTAACTTCTGCTTTCAGTGCCTCAGTTTCCCCATACACTGAATGAGCACAACAGCTCCCTCTTGTGGAGGACAGTGTGGGGAAAGAGCAAGGGTGAAGGGCGAGGGTCTTACCAGCCCCCAGCACAGCAGAGGGAGCGCGGCTCGTTCCTTCTGGGCCCTGGGCATGAAATGCCAAACCTCCCTGCCCCGGTGCCAAGGCCCTACCTGACCTGACCTGCTAGAAATCCTGACCTTCCTCTCTCCACACCCTCCTGACTCAGCATCCTGCAGCACCCCTCCCCCCCAGGGCAAACTGGGCTCGTGGCCTCTGCAGGAACCCCTCCCCACACCACGGTTGGCGGGTTCCCTCTTGCTGTTTAAGCCTCAGCTTAAATGTCACCTCCTTGGAGAAGCACCCCCTGCCAACACTGTCACTTCACATTGTTTAACTCTCTGTCTTCCACATGGTGCATCGGATCCCTCCCTGCCCGCTTCTGGTGGATGCCCCCACCCAGCGTCAGTCCTGGCTGTGGCACTGCGTCTTCTTGTTCACTGCAGGGTCCCTCAGTGCCATTGTTCATATGGGAGGTTCTCAGTGAATGGATGGATAGATGGATCGGTAGGTGGATGGGTGGGTGAGTGGATGTGTGGATGAAGGGAAGGGTGAAAGGCAGATGGATAGATGTGTGGGTGGGTAGGTGGGTAGATGAACAGACTGGTAGATGTGTGAATGGGTGGATGGGTAGGTGGATAGATGGGTAGATAGGTGGGTGGATGGATAGATAGGTGGGTTGGTGGGGAGATGAACAGCTAGATGGGTAGGAGGCTGGGTGGATGGGTAGATGGATGGATGGATAGATACATGGGTAAATGGGTAGATGGATAGATGCAGGGGTAGATGGATGGATGGGTGGATAGATGGATGGGTGGGTGGATGGATGGATGGATGGATGGATGGATGGATGAGTAGATAAGAAGGTGGATGGGTGGGTAGATGGATGGATAGATGCATGGAAAGAGGGATGGGTAGAGAAATGCATTGGTAGATGAATGGATGGATGGATGGATGGGTAGGTAAGAAGGTGGATGGGTGGGTGAGTTGATGGATGGATGGATAGGTGGATGGAATGGATGGGTGTGTGGGTAGGAGTGTAGGTAGATGGGTAGGTGGATAGGTGGGTGGTTGGATAGGTAGATAAGAAGGTGGATGGGTGGGTGGGTTGATGGATGGATGGGTAGATGCATGGGCAGAGGGATTGGTGGAGAAATGCATCGGTAGAATGAATGGATGGATGGATGGATGAATGGGTGGATGGATGGATGGATGGATGGGTGGATGGGTAGATAAGGAGGTGGATGGGTGGATGGGTTGATGGATGGATGGGTAGGTGGGTGGGTGGATGGGTAGACAAGAGGGTGGATGGGTGGGTGGGTTGATGGATGGATGGGTAGGTGGGCGGGTGGGTGGATGGGTGGATGGATGTGCTGGCTGGGTGTGGAGGCTGTTCTCCTTCCCCAGGCCCTTCCTGGGGATCCAATTAGTGGAGGACCCCTGAGTGCCACAGCAAAGCAGCCAGCTGGGTTGACTCAGCAGCATCCAGTCCTCCCCACAGGCAGCCGAGGTCCATCTGGAGCTTTGCTTAAAAATACTGACGTGGAGCCGGGTGTGGTGGCGCACGCCTTTAATCCCAGCACTCGGGAGGCTGAGGTAGGCGGAACGTTGTGAGTTCGAGGCCAGCTTGGGCTACAACGCAGCGCATGGCCGGCCTGAGCTACATAGTGCGACCCTGCCTCAAAAAACCAGGGCCGGGAGTTTGGCTCAGTGGCTTAAGCACCTGCCCTGGCAGGCGCGAGGCTGTGAGTTCAATTCCTGGTGCCGCAAAAAAAAAAAAAAAAATACTGACGTGGGGCTGCTCAGTGGTGCCACCGCGACAGACACAGCGGTCCCAAGGTCTGTCCTGCCCAGCATCACTGAGCTCTGCGAAGGGAAGTGTGGAGTTAGGACTGGTTGGACTCTAGGACCCAGTCTTTCCGCGGGGACTCAAACAGCCAAGGTCACACAGTGAGGCAGGGACCAGGCCGAGTGAGCCTCTGGAGGGGCCGTAGGGATGGGGTGTGGCGGAGGCGGGAGGAGCCACAGAGGATGACAGCTGCACCCTCCTCGGCCACTAGCCCTGCCCATGGTGCCTCGTCCACGCAGCCTCAGCCCTCTAGGGCTGTCGAGGCCTTCCAGGCAACTTTCTGCATGGCCACCGGGGGTCGACATTTTAAACAAAATCGCCTCCGTTTACCTCTTTCCAGGGCTGCCCCGGGGCCAAGACAATGTCCACGCTTTCAGCTGCGCGGAGCCCTCTCAGGGCCCAAGCCCGCATCCCTGCAGTGTGCTCTCCTGCTGTCCCAGCCAGGGCCACATGTCGCTGCCCAGCAAATCCCCTGACCCTCCCTCACTGTCCCAGGAGATCACACCCCTGGCATTCTGGGCTGGGCTGGGGCTGTTTTGCCTCAGTGTCCCCAGAGGCCTGATGGATTGAAAGCTCGCGAAAAGCCGGGAGTGGTGGCGCACGCCTTCAATCCCAGCACTTGGGAGGCTGAGGTAGGAGGAGCGTTGTGAGTTTGAGGCCAGCTTGGGCTACAACGTGAGCGCAAAGCCGGCCTGAGCTACACAGTGCGACCCTGCCTCAAAAAGCCAGGACTGGGAGTTTGGCTCAGTGACTTAAGCGCCTGTCTGAGAGGCACGAGGCTGTGAGTTCAATCCCTGGTGCCGAAAAAAAAAAAAAAAAAAAAAGAAAGCTCGTGAAAGATCTGAACCTCTGAGACACTGTGTAGCCCAGGCTGACCTTGAATGTGCAGTCCTCCTGTCTCAGCCTCCTAGAATGACAGCTGTGTGTCACCGCACCCGGTGGTTTCTACTTTTCTCTGATAGTAGCTTTAGAGTCCTAATTTTACTTATCATGAATGCTACAAGGACATCTTCATTTCAACCCTCACTTCCTCCCCATCAAAAGGAAAAGGAAATGAAAATGAATGTATGATGAATGAAGGAAGGGTGGAAGGAAGGGAGGAAGGCAGAGGGAGGAAGGGCACTGTTGGGAAGTCTCCCCCCACACCCCGCTCTCTCCACTGCACCGCTGGTTCCTTCAGCCCCCACCTCTGGTTCACGGAGAAGTCCTGCCGTTCGTACTCCAGTCGCACCCGGGGCTGGCCTTTCTGCCCACCTGGAGCCACCCCACTGATCCCCACCTACTGGCTCTTGAGTTGCTGCAGCTGCCCTGGCCTCCGGCCCCTCACCCCTCGAAACAGCTCCAGGGATCCCGCTGAGTACGAAATCAGGTCCCGTCCCTCCTGCTCCGCATCCTCCATCAGGAAACACCCAGGTCTCCACAGGGCCCCAGGACGCTGCTGCATGGCCTCCTGCTCTGCCCTATTTCTCCGCACTCTGCTCCAGTCTCCTCTCCCATCCCCAGCCATGCTGAGCATGGCACTGCTGCAGGACCTTTGCACGTGCTGTTTGGGAGCTTAGCTACTCTCCCCCACTCAGTGCCATTGCCTCCTTCCCATCTCTGCCCCATCCGAGCTGACTCTGTCACCTGTCCTCTCTACCTTGAGACTTTTCTTTTTAGCACTGTCACCAGACACGCCGGCTGTACTTATGCTAATCTCTTGTTAGTCCTCTTTGATTCGGGAGTCTGTGGCACCAGGGCTTTTGGCTGCTTTGTTCCTGTAGGGCCCCAGTGCCCGAGACAGGGTCCAGCACATGCTCCGAGTGTGTGGGTTGGGTATTGACTCCGGCTGGGCTGGGGCACCTGGGGGAGCTCGGTGGAGGCTGGGCCAGCGTCTGCCTGCTCCTGTGTGTGCTTGCCGGCTGCCGGGCCAGTGCTGTCCAGGCAGTGCACTTTGCCTCCCCTTGGAACCAGAAACTCTGCTGCAGGCCGCCCTCGGTGGCAGCTGGTGCCGCGTGGTCCCTGGTGCACAGGCGTGAGCCTGTCACAGTGCTTGCTTAGCAGGTGCAATGCGCTAAGCGTGCTGCACACCAAGCCACCAAGGGGGTGGGCACCCTGGGCTCCGCTGCCCCTTTCCCAGGGTGGCCTTCCTGCCAGCCTGGGCCGTTGCTCTTGGACCTCCTTTGGTGTTTGGGGACTTTAGGGCTCCTCACACTGGCCCCCTGCAGGCAGTGCTGGACCCTCCCACAATTCCCAGCTCCCTAGGGCCTCGGCCTGGACCCCATGCCACACAAGGTACCCAAAGACAGCCCAGGCTCAGGGTGACCTGGCAGCCACATACTTCCTGCCTCTCAGGCAGGATAAGGCCAGCAGTGTCTGCTCTGTGGTAACGTCAGCCAGGCAAGGTAAGAGCCCAGCTACCTACCTGCCTGGGCTTCGCTCTGTCTGTCTCTCTGTCTGCCAGCTTGCGTATCCGTAGCAGGCCACCCTGTGTGTGCCTATCATTCTGAACACCTGGGCACCCCTCTGTCTGCCTGGGTGTCCCCATGTGCCAGACCCTGCCCTGGTCCTGCCCACCTGCTGTCCCCTTGGGGGCCCCTTTAATCCCACATCTCACTCGTGGTGCCTGCCGCCTGCAGCGTTACCCAGCACAGGTGTCCCTGAGGTTCTGCGTGTGCACTGTCCTCCTCGTCCCCACCTTGTTCTGCCCTCCTGCCCCTGCCATGGCCTTGCCCCTCCTGGGCCCCTCCACCGAGGCTCCTGCCCTCTGCAGGCCCAGCTACCCAGCAGGGCCCTGCCTGGTGCTCCCGCAGCTCCAGTCTGAAACACACAATTTAGCCCTTAATTACTATCTGCTCGCTAATTGCCCGGTGCGTCAGCTCCTTAGCTTGTGAGCGCCTCAGCCAGCGCCACCCTCCGGTCCCCACCCAGCCCTTTAGGGGTTTCAGCTGCCGGGCCAAGCAGCTGCTTTCTCCTGAGCCCAAGCCTGAAGTGGAGGTGTGTGTACCTGGTGGCTTGCCTGGGGACAGAGACGGCAGCCCATGCATGTCACACAGGCTGGGGAGACAGCAGGGTGCCAATGCCTGCCCTGCCCCCCCGGGCCTTGGGGGACATGGGCTGAACACAGCCCTGCTGTGGCAGGAACATCTGGAGCCGCAGCAGGAGTCTCCTCATATCTTTAACCGCACTTTGACTGCTCTCAGTGCTCCCACAGCCAAGCCCCAAGTTGGGGCTTCAGCTCCTGCTCCAACATACTGTCCACCTAGGGCCACCCTCCGGTCGCAGTGGCCGTCATCTGTCCCCTGGACTATGGCAAGGGCCCCCTTTCCTCCCACAGTTGATGTTCGCACCACCTGGGGGCCAGAGGAGGTGTCACTTCCGTCCTCAGCCTGTCCAGACAGGACAAAGCGCCAGTCTGTGCCTGCACAGCCTGGCCCTGCTAGTGGCTCTGACTTCTTGCTCTGCTCCTGCCTGAATCACACTGTGCCTGGCCCCTGGTCCCCAGGTACCTGCCTGGCCCCTCCTTTATTCACTCTGTCTCCGTGCATGTGCCACCTCATGGGCAGGTGTTGTCAGTCCAGGGTTCTCCAGAAATCCAGATCATTGTGGGGGGAGGGGGCGTGTTGGAGGAAGGGGCTTCCGGGATAGTGGAGGCCTGGAGTTACATTTTGTTTGTTTGTTTGTTTTGGCTTTTTGACAGAGGGTCTCACTATGTAGCCCAGGCTGCCCTCAAACTCAAGGTGATCCTCCTGCCTCAGCCTCCTGAATACTGAGATTACCAGTGGCCACCATCACTTCTGGCTTAGTCGAGTATTTCCAGCAGTCAGGAGGCCAGGGAAGAGCTGAGGCTGTGGTTCAAGTTAGAAGGGGCTGCTGGCAGATTCCCCACTTCTTCCTTGGGAGCTTAGTCTTCATCACATAGACCTTTGACTGATTGGGTGAGAGACACCGTGAAATAGGGGTACTCTGTGTTCCCAAAGTCCATTGATTTAAATATGAACCCCATCTAAAATACACCTTCATGGAGCTGAGTGTGGTGGCGCATACCTATCATTCCAGTACTCAGGAGCCCGAGGCAGGAGGGTCACCAAGAGTTCAAGACCAGCCTGGTCTATATAACAAGACTCTGTCTCAACAAATGAACAATAAATGAACCTTCCCAGAAACTTCCAGGGTGGTATTTAGCCTAAATCTGTGTAGTATTTTAGCCTTGCTAATTTGACCCATGAAATTAACCAGCACAGACACCTTCTTCTCTATGGCCACAACTAGGGGGCTGCTCAGACTCCATGGGGGTGAAGGGCTGACACCCCCGCTGCACAGCCTTGTCTGTGGGTGAATGACGCTGCTCCGCTCCTCGGGGACAGCTCCCAGGGTTGTCACGTGCTCTGGCCCTGCCCAGCCCTCCACCTCCTTTTGTGCCTGCCTGCAGCGTGGAGGCCAAGGGCTCCCTGCACACTCCCGCACACTCGATGCCCCCAGCCTGTGACAGTGACCATCATCCATGTCCACAGCTTCTCCACCGTGCTTTCCTGTCCCCTGACACCCGACCTTGGCTGGCGTGGCGATGGCTCTGGGCCCCCGTGGGGCTGCATCTGGCTGTCACTGCTGTGGCTCAGACCTCTAACACGTGCTCCTCGAAGGACAATGAGCCGCCGGCCGGAGCTGCCTCCAGGGAGGGAGGCCCGAGGAAGCAGGCTCCTGGCCACCGCGGAAGCCACGGAGGACTGAGGGAGAGGCGCAGGCTGGCGT
>RJWM01049793.1:0-10987 GCA_004363535.1 Dasyprocta punctata
GCTGGAAGGCAGGATGGCCTGGGAAGCAGGAGGCCTCAGGTGTAATGGCAGCTGGTAACAAAATGTTCTGACCTACCTTCTTTCCTTTTCTTTAAATCCAAGTCTAAATAAGGAAGTGGGACAGGGGACAATTTCAAGGTCTCTGAGAACAATTTGCCAGTTCTGGGGCCTGGGGCTTGCTGCTCCTTTGGACACCTCCACTGGGGTTCTGCTGGGTTCACAGTGCACTGTAAGGCCCACAGCTCCACCCAGCTGGGGACACAAGCAACAACACTAAAGGGATCCCGGGGTGGTTCACAACACAGATGGAATCTCATCTAGGCCTGAACACTTGAGTCTGGAAAGCTGGGCAGAAAGAGGCAGAGTAACACTGGCAGGAACAGTGACAGAAGGCAGGGCATAGGGGTGGACATGTGTGATCTGCTCATAGAGGGAGAGGGCAGCTGGTCATGCAGCGGTCTGCAAGGAGCTTAAGGAAGCTCAGGGACACTGGAGCAGAGAGGGCCCCGAATGTCAAGTCCAGTCATTAGAACTTGATCTTGGGACTATTAAGAAACACTTTAGGAATATGCAAACAGCTGGTGGTAGAGTTGGGAAAAGTAGTGATGACAACGCAAGTACAGAAAGCCAAGAATGACAAGAGAAGGAGCCCAACATTGGAACCAGGTAACGACTGAGCTACCCAGCAAAGCAGGAAACACCCACAAAAGCACCCAACATGACACATTAGCTTCCCTGGAATGCTACTGACTCCCAGGGTGGCAAGCCCAGGCAGGTGTCCCCAGCATCTTCGGTTACCACAACTCACTCTGATACCTGCCCCCAGCTCACTGCCTCTCTCAATCTCTGGGCCCTCTCCACTCAGACTCATGCCCTGTCTTCCTTCCTCCTGTCCTGTGCATCACCTCCCCTTCCAGAGCTGGTCCTGCTCCCCACAAGGCCCTTTTCTCTCTCTCCACTCTCCAGCTGGGAGCCCACCTTGTCTGAGTACCATTTCTATGTTCCACTGCAAAACTGAGTCTCCTCCCAAACCTCCTAGCACTAGACGGAGATAACCTTTGGACTTCCCACTCCACAGAGCTTTCTCCATCCCTGCAAATCTCAGCTTCCCACACCCAAAGCTTCCACAGCACCAAGACCATGTCTGGCTTGGGACATTGCTCCATAGGAAAAGTATGGGAGATCCATCCACCTCCTGATGGTCCGCTAGGGAGGCGTGTCTGGGAGAGGCCTGGTCCTCCTGGTCACCACTACACATCTACACTGAATGTGGTCTACTCTGGGCTCTCAATCAATATCCTGTGAATGAGGAGGCAGGGAGGGTGTGGCAGGAGCACATGCGATCCAGGCTTGGCTAGGACTATCTCAGTACTTTTCCCTGCCTAGACTGGGGTGAGGGCTGCTTAAACCAGGTAAAAAGCCCCCCTCCCCCAGCTTGGGGTAGTAGAAACAGACCTGCAAACCTCACTGTTTTTAGCAGGGAGAGCTATGTTTTATTTCAGTAGCACAGAATAAGCTGGCTAATTTGAAGGATATTGTGGGGTATTCTGTGGAGCAAAGAGTGGCTCCTGACTGATGTGTGATAAATGACAATTTCCTACAGCACATTCCCCCCATGTGGTGAACACTCATATGCTCCTGAAGCCAGCGCCACCTGCCACAGGGACACATGCCTGTCCTTACCTCCACCCTCTGCACACACGGATGGCCGGGGAGCCAGAGCTTTCCACCAACAGCACCACTGCTGTCCAATGCGGCCACGCTGCCTTCCCTGGCTACTGTGCCTCTTTCTGGGTGCCATATGAGTAACTTACAGATAAAAGCAGAACTTACAGATAAAAGCACTTATCCTCCTAACTCTCCCACAAACTTCCCTCTTAGCTAATTTTAAAAAAAAGAAAAAATTCCCTGCCCACATCCCATCCACCCAAAGAATGCTTAATCAATGAAAAAATTAACTGTATCCCTAAATAAAGAAGTGCAGATATTTTCTTTACAGTGCTTTATTAATTTGTAAATACCATTATTGAATTTTTGAAAGTTCTAATTTAAATGTATTGATCTATTATTGTTTTGTGGATTTTCCACCCAAACGTCTTGGAGGAAAAGGCTGGCGAACACCAGTCAGGGCCGCTGCAGTGACTCAGCAAGCTTTGCAGGAAGGAGGTGCAGAGGACCCCAGTGTCCAGTGTGCTGACATGTTTATGCTTCGTTCAAATGGGACAACTTGCTCCTCATAACTGTGTCGGCTGGTAGCCATAACAGGAAGTGGGACATGAATGCAGAGCTGTTGCCTTTTCAGAGGTGCGGATGGGAGGTAGCAACCAGCAGAAAACAAGTCAACATAGCAGCCCAAACGCAAACAAAAGGAGGTCCATTTGACTCAAAATGTCTCCCATGGCCACTTTGATGAGATTTAAGCCAAGGCGGAAAAAGCATGCTCCTCTCTTCGATTGCTCTCTTCTAACAAAATAAATTAAATGAAGAAATATTTGCTGGCTTCCCCAGTAGTAAACCTGTAGTAAACTTCATGGGAATTTACTTAACAATTCTTGGATACACAAAAGTTATTTGGATGGGGGCAAAGGGGCCAGGAGATGAAATAAAAGGAACTGTCTCTTTGGGTTAGGCCAGCATAACCTTCCCCTAAAGCCTGATTTTTTCCATCCCTTACCCTGTCCTCTACCACCCAGAGGAAGACTTAACAATGGAGGTCACAGCATGATTCTCTCCTTCCTGTGCCCTTCAGGCTTCCAGAGTCCTCAGAATCAGCCCCGAACTCCCTCAACTGCTCTCTTCCCTAGTGCCTGGCACTCGGCCCCAGCCGGTCCAACATACTGGTCCTGTCCCTATCTGATACCCACTCTCTGCAGAGCACCATCCGGTTAGAAGCCTGGCTGCATCTTACCACCTGAGTCTCAATTCCAACATCACTGCCCCGGGGAGGTCTCCAAAAGTACCCCTTCTGAATTAGGCACCCTATTCCTATGAGCTCATGCTTCCCAGTGAGAATTCTCCCATTTGCATATTTGTTGACTCTGTCCCCACGCACCTCTCCCTTCTCAGAATTTAAACAAGAACCTTGCCTGTCACCCAGTCCCCAGCACAGTGCCTGGCACACAGAACATGCAAAAAAGCAATGACCTAATCAAGACAAATGTGCTTTACTTTGGGGACATGATTGGAACTGAATATTTGGAACACAGATGTAGTGCCTCAGTAGACACAGGGCTGGTCCCTGAAGAGTAGCAGTCAGACGTGAGCCTTCCATCCCACGTACTGTCCTCCCGGGGCCTCACACCAAGAGCATCAGAACGCTGGGATCCCCCTTACAGTACCTTGAAGCTAAACATCTGAAGGCAGGAATTCCTTCAGTGTGAGAGTGCTCACAGCTGAGTTTCTCTGCAGTTTGAAACAAACGAGTTGAGTCACTTTTGAATTATGGAGCGCTAAAAAATTAATATTTATGACTCTGCAACATCTCACCTCTTTTTGGCCAGCCATAACTCAGGCTCATTTGGCTTTGTGGCATCCCAGGGCCGAGCTGCCACATTCTTCAGGAGTGGACGGGCCTGCCTGGAGTGTCCGCAACACCAGGCCTAGCTTCACTGGGTGGCCCAGCTCCAGTCCTGACACCACAGCTCCCACATTCACGGCCCAAGTTTCCTGCCAACGTTTAACTCTATATGCGAATTTCTATGCAGGTAACAAGTGCTGCCCAAGGCTCACTAATCAGGGGTTCAGTCACCTAACTGGGCCACATACACAAGGACAAATGGCTAACTGCTGCAAAACCAAATTCTGTTTCCAAATAAAGGGCCTCCCTGAAGAATATCCTTGTAACTGGGGCTGCATGTGGTGCTCATTTCTTCTTCTGGGGTCTTCAGCACAATCTCCAGCTGCTGCAGCTCTGTGCAGAGGACACGAGCAGGGACTGTGTCATTGGTGGTGGTGGCCCATGTTCCGAAGAGCCCATGTGATACTGACCAGTTCTGTGATGTTACTCAGCTACCTTCCTTCTCTGGGACTGAGCTGTCTCAGCCCCAGGGCAACATCTTTAATTCTTTCCTCGGAGCTGCAGAAAACATGGAATCAGGCCAGGCCAGGCCAGCACGGTGCTAAGCTCAGTGCCTAGCACAGTGAAAACTCCTCAGTTACCCACTGTGGCTGTTCATTCTAGACAGGGCGGTATGAGGTTGAATTCCATGTCCCTTTACCATCCTCAAACTTCACAGCATCTGCTTTCTGCTGTTCACACTATTCAGCCCCTGGACAGTCTGTACTGGTGCCCCCCAACTGCTCTGCTCACCACTATTGCTTCCCCTCACTTGTCTCCAATCCCATTCCTCCCTTTCTGGTCCTCACCCATAAAACCCCTCATCTTTCACCCTCTCAACTCTCAAACTTCCCGGCAAGGATAAGTTCATGCCCCAGCTCCCTTCTTTTTCATCCCAAGAGGAATCGGCTCAACTGATGGTATTTAACATGTCTCCATGGGTTGCTCATGTCACACAAGGCTTTGTGGCAAAGACACAACCTAGACGACTGGCAGAGAATCAAGACTCATGGGGGTGGGTGGTACAGGATGAAGCTAACTTCACCTTCTAGTCCCCACCTGGGCTCCCAATGTGGGGATGGTTAAAAATATCTATGAGTAGCTAAATCCTATATACGAAGGAAGAAGGGAGGATCACATATACACCTTTCCACCATATAGTCATTATTATACCTTGTGTTTAGATCTCCCCCACCCAAAGTCTCATGCAGTCATAGGGATCATAGGTGGGGCTTTTTCAGAGATAGCTGGATCTAGATCGTGTGACACTGGGATTGATTCATGGTGCAATGCTAGGATCAAGAACAGTAGGATTAAGGATGTGAGTGCTACCAAGTAGCACTGGATAAGATACAAGGGATAGAAAGAATGGTGGTCAGCCCTTGTTGCTTTGCTACCTTCTACCCACTATGAAATATTTCTCCTCTATGATGCCTGTTTGCCATGCCATCCTGCCTTGGAGCCAGCTGATTATGGACTGAAATCTTTACAAACTATGAGCTAAATAAGTCTTTACTCCCTTAACATGTGGGTGCTGGGTATTTTGTCTCAGCAACAAGAAAAGTAACTAAGACAGTCATGTAAACTCCAGTCTGGAGAATATGTAGCATCCAAAAAAGCTTATATTCAGGCAACAAAAATAAAAGCACTAGTTTTCATTTATCAAACCATATTTACAGGAAGTTTCCAAAGTAACTGCACATGCCTTTCTCCCAATCGACCTTCCCTATAGCCCAGGCACTAGACAGGGCTGGGTCATGGCTCCCACAACCCTCCTCACCCCCAAGATCCTGAGAAATTCAGAAATCTGCTAAAGTCACTTGGGAAAGAACAGACACAGACCCCACCCTGTGCCTCCAGCACCAGCAGGCCATGCTGAACACCGTACACTCCAGGGAGATCAGAAGACTTGAAAGGGACAACTTCACAACAGGAGCCAAAATGGAGACGAGCTGTCCCTGACTCTTCGAACAGGCACTGGAGGTTTCACTCTTGTCTTCCTCATAAGAGAGTTTGTCCGTTCTGGTTCCTCTCAGCTCCCCACTCCTCTGTAGCAATGATGGAGAGGGAGAGAGGTGGGAATAGGGCAAAGACCTCAGTGAAAGGGAGATGGATCTAAAGTGGAACTTCAAAGAGCTGCCAGGGCTTCCCACCACCTGGGACAGAGCTATGCCACCTGCTTTGGGTCCACAAATGTGTGTCCAAGATGTAGAATGTGGGGAGCTTTGCAGGCTAGGACGGAGATGTGTTGCTGGATGCTGTGAGCACTACTCTGTCTAGTCTAAGAAGCCTTCACTGACTTCCAAATCCATGCCAGAGTGAGGATGACACATGGGGACTCTTAGACCATCTCATAGATGGAAGATGGGGTCTCAACAAGGTCAAGTGGCTCATTCAAACACACATCAAGTTTGGAGACATGGATGAAGTTATACTGCTGGGCATCTGAGGATGCAGTGAGACAGCGGTAGGCCTAGGAACTTTTCAGGTTCAAAAACTCAAACCTTAGGTCAGTTAGGGGGACCCCAACAGGAAACAGAAAGGACATCTGCCATGTCCTGAGACTGAGACCACAGAGGCTGCCTGCTGTCCCTATCTCAAACAGACGGCAGCCTGGTGGGAAAGTCTGAGGCCACTTCTCCTCCCAGCCTGGGCTCCTGTTGCTCCTTCTCCTGTGAATCCTCTCTTCTGCAAATCTCTGTTTCCACAACAGGTCACATCAGGCCGCTAGCTAGCAGGGTATTCAATCATCTCCAGCCCCTTCCTGGGTGCCCATCTCAAGTGTGGCTATGGCATGAGGACTGACCTCCCCACTGGGCTGACAGCTCAAGGCAGCCAGGCACTATGTGCCACAAACACAGGCTGGCCCTTCATCTGCCTGTGTGCAATGCTATGCCAGATTTGGGTATCTCAGTGACAAGGACAGCAAGGCCCTGACCTCATGGAGCATGTGCTTTCACAGCCAGGAAGACAACAGTCAGGGAACAGGAGAAATGGCAATGTCCCCAGTAAGTGCTATGAGTCCATAAAACTGGGGAGGCATAAGAGTGACTGATAAGGACACTGGGCAGGTAGAGTGGTGAGGGAGAACTTTCTCATTTATTTATTTATTTATCTGTACTGAAAATCAAACTTAGCACTTGCCAGGCAGGTGCTGTGCCACTGAAGTATATCCCCCCTGCCCCGGGGAGAACTTTCTAAGAAGGGGACATTTGAATTGAGAGCTACATAAAGATCAGAGGATGAGCACTCGGGCAGGAAAAACAACATGCACAAAGGCCTTGAATTGGCTGCTGTAGTGGCCTCCTTTATGGAAGGTTTTGCTTTCCACAGTTTCAGTTATCCATGGCCAAATTTGGTCTGAAAATAGTAACTGGAAAACTCCATAGATAAACAATTTATAAGTTTTTAATTGTCATCCCAAGTAACATGATAAAATCTCCACCATCCCACTCTGTCCCATCAGGCATACGAACCAGCCCTTCAACCAATGTATCCACATTGTGTATGCTACCTGCCTCACTCAGTCACTCAGTAGCCATCTTGGTCATCAGACTGACTGTCAGTTTTCCAGTGCTGATATTCGAGTGACCTTTATTTTACTGAATAATGGCCTCAAAGTACAGGAGTTGTCATACTGGCAATTCAGATGTGCCAAAGAGAAGCGCTTCCTTGAAGTGCAAAGTACAGTTATTTAGAGAGAGACTGTACTCACATATCTTGTATTAGAGAATATTGTAATAATTGTTCTATTAGGTACTGCTGTTAATTTCTTACTGTGCCTAATTTGTAAACTAAACACCCTAGGTTTGTAGATTCAGGAAAGGCATAGTATCTGTAAGGGTAAGGACTATCCACAGTTCCAGACATACACCAGCGGTCCGTAAACATATCCCCCATGAATGACAGGGACTGTTGTAGTAGTTCTACCTGTCTTTTGGACCTCACCCATTCTGTTTTCTAAAGTACTTTGCCCTGCCCAGCCAACCCCCTTTGAGAACTAAAAGCAACCTGAATGCCCAGCTCTGAACATCTAGTAGATGGTCAATAATATCCACTAGATTGAGATGGCACTGTGCTTCCTCAGCCTCATCCTCCGACTCAGTTACTGGGGAGGAAGCACAAAGGTCTTCAAACCGAAGACCACCCCCTCATTGCCTCTGAAGCCAGGCCATTTCAAGGTGGTGAAATAGGGCAGTGACCACAAAGACTAATCTATAGGGCCAAGGACACAGGAATAGAGGTCAGCACACAGAAGTAGAGGTCAGCCACCATCATCACCAGTTAGGTGCATACAGTAGGGGTGGGCCATGGAGCCATGGCATGTGGTACTTTCTCAGGAGCAACTGGCCCACAAGGCACACTGGGCACCCAGAGAGGACTGCAGAGAGGATTTATGGTACTCACCCTTAACACACTCACCACCACACAGACACAGTGCAGTGTCTACCCGAACAAACCTGTGCGGCCTACCCTCAAATGTGCACACACACATACATGCACATTTGTGCATATAAAGTCACGCTCATTTGCACATATTCCCACACACACGCAGGTGCTTAAGCACATACTTGGTCAGCCATGTGCAGATAACACCCACATACAGGCAGGACACATTCAGATTCCTACAAGCACTCAAACAGAGACACATACACATACGTGACACAGCACCCGTGAGCATGTAGTCACAGGTCTACACGCACACCGACGTTTCCACAAACACCCGCACATCCAACCCCACTGCACTCCTGTGCCCACAAGCACATGCCACTCACACCCGCATGCCCATGCCTGCACGCCTCCAATCATTCGCGCCCCTCACACACACATTCACGCAGACACACACGCTTCGCCCTGGGCTGCCCCAGGTCGAGCAGTACCAGGGGTGAACCTCCCGGCAGAGGTTCAAGGAAGGCAAGGGCACCCGCCCTGTGGGAGCGTGGGAATGGGGTGCTGGCCGCCGCGGTCTCGCCGGGGCCTGTGACGCGCGCGCGGGGTGCTGCCGCGGGCGCGCAGGTAGCAGGGAGCCCCCGCGCACCCAGCCCGCTGGTGATTACTATGCGCCGGCAGCTGTCTCCGGCGCGGTGACGGCGCCTCTAATTGATCTCATTATCTCCCCCTCCGTAAGGTGAAGTGCGGCCGCTCGGCGGGGCCGGGGCGCGGGCCGGGCCGGCTGGCGGGTGGCGGGCAGGCGGGGCAGCGCAGGGCGCGCGGCCGCACCGACACCGGGCGCAGCGCCAACGAACGCAGGCGGCGGGCGGCTCTGCACCAAGGCCGATTTGGCCAGAAAATCCCGGGCCTGGGCGGTGTCTCGGTTATGCATTCCTTTGTTACTCCCCCAGCCTTTGGTAATTATCGTTAATGTTATTATGTCCAATTTCCCCTCACCTTCCTCCCTCCAGGAGCCGCGCCCGCGCGGCCCGAGCTCCCGCGCTTCCCTCCGTCTGCAGCCAACAATGATCCTCAATTAACCCTCCGCCAGGGGCGGCCCGCGAGTGAATGGGGCGCTCTTCCGGCTCGCGGCGGCGGGGCGCCCCAGCGCGGGCCCGGGGCCAGGCTCCTTCCCCCGGCCCGACCCAGCTCCGGTGGTACCAGGGTGGCCTGGCCGCTCCCCCTTCCTCCCTCCCAAATCCAGCTCGCCCTCCTGGAAGAGAAAGGACAGAAACAGCCCGAGGAGTTGCAGGAGGAGGAAAAAAATAGGAAACGCTCAGTTTGTTGTGTTTTCCTTGGGTTTGTTTTCTTGCCAAAAAAAATTACCCCCTTTGTCTTTGCGCAAAAGAGGCAATGCGGGCACCTTCTGCTGGGCATCGAGACGGTGCCAACGCGCCTTTCTTAAGGGCGGCTTCTGTTCCTTTTCTAGTCTCACCAGATATATTTTTAACATAAAAAACACTATATTTAATTGGTTATGGATCTCTGTTCTCTTAGCACTACTGGATATCACAGAAAAACACATTAGTACAGAGCAATTAGTGCAACGGCAGTAAACAACTAAGGCACTATTAAGCTGTGGGTGATTAAATAGTATTACTTTTTATTTTTTATGGTGCTAGACTAAAAGATGGAGGAGATTTAAAATACATTTTCCATTAATATTAATATAAAATATAAATAACAGGTGTCGTCCACTTCTTCTGAAGGTATAATTTATACCCAGCACTTCAATCTATAGAGAGCTACTCTTTTTTTTTTCTTTCTTTCTTCTTTTTAAAATGAAAAAAAAAATTTCTTTATACACTCCAGGGCAGTATTTCTTATCCTCATGCACCTGGATATTTAAGCAGAAATATTATTTAATTGGAGTTATGGAGTCAGGCGAAATAATGCCCATACCTATATCACCATAAAAAAATATAATAAAGCTTCCATCCAATTGAAATATACTCCATCGTTTCTGTCTTTTCAAAAAGCGAATCAGGCCTTTGCGTGGTAAATGGACTGACTGCAGGCCGGGCAAACAGGCCGACAGCGGGTGGGCTGGACCGGTGGGCTGCCCGCGTCTTGCTCGGGCCCACCCTGGCCCCAGCGCCCGTGCAGTTCGGCCCTCTCCCTCCGTGTGTGTAGATCATCCTCCGCGTTCTGGCACATCTTTTCCTCGGCATCTGATTAAGTTAACAATGTGCTGCTATTTGCATGCAGATTTGCCTGGGCTTTCTCTCCAGCTGCTCCCTGAGACTTGGTCTTTCTCTGCGACGGGAGAGCGCAGCAGTCCCTAAATGCAATCTTTGTCAGACCCAGGTGTGCTCTCATTGAGGACGCCTTCGTTCCAAGCAATTTTTCTTTCTGTAGCATTTATAAGGCACTATTATAGTATAGCCACATCTGGAGGAAAATTCTCCTATTAATTATATACTTTTAGCACTAGAAAGACAAATTCTAAAAGATACCAACATTTTTTTGTTGTTGTTGTTCTTATTTCTTTGACAGGCACCGTTTTATTTTGTTTTGGTTTGGTTTTGCCAGGCATTTCAGTATTTAAAGAGCCATTAACCAAAAGAGGATGTGTGAATTTCTAGAAAAACAAGAAAAATGACCTAAAATCTCAATGTCAGCCCTGCCTTTCTCCTTAGACAAGTAAGGGAAAGACCCGGGGTCTCTCAGATGTCCTAAGGGGCCAGACAGGGGACTTAGGATAAGGGCAGTTTTACTGAAGGGAGGGTGAGGAACAGAGAGAGAGAGCAAGAGAGAGAAGAAAAGCAAGTGCTATTAACCTTTAACCTAGTCAGTTCCCAGGTGAACACACACACACGTCACCAAATCGCCAGACAATTTGATTCCTCCACTGTCAAAAAACAGAGCCAAACTGGATCAGCATGGTGACCCACATGCTGTGTTTTCTTTGTGTGGTGGGGGTAGTTTTCCAATCAGGTTTGAGGCAGATGAAAAGAAAAATCTAGAGCTCAAGTATTCATTCTCATCTTTCAGAAAGAG
>RJWM01049794.1:0-10986 GCA_004363535.1 Dasyprocta punctata
GGAGGTACATTACCTCTCAGAGAACAGGAATCTCCTTTAAGTGGCCCTGAATTCAACCAGCATGGAAATACAAGAAAGAAGACTTCTGGAAAAAGACTACTAGTTGTAGCAGAAAGAAGCCATTGACTTTTAAGAATTCTATGTAAGTAGAATGATGGTACAGAAATCAGACTCTGAGATAAGAGTTTGGAGTCCAAATACCTGCAACAGTATGAAATTATCCAAACAGATGAAGGAGGCTGGGGATAAAGCACAGTGTAGTGCTTGAACTATGGCAAACTGGAAAGAAGATAACCGTATTGGCTTCAGTCCATTGCAGCCATGAAATAAGGAATGACTAATGTGGTTTGTCCTTGCTATTTAAGAAAAGTCAGAAATTAGAATTCTTATATGAATCCACTCAATTTTTTAATGCTTAGAATGTTCACATTCTACAAAATGTGAGTGTCTGGGCATCCTTTTGTAATTTTTATCCATGAAGGAAGAGAGGAGGTAGGGGCAGCGAGCATGAACTGGAGATTCGGGTGTGGAACATGGGTGGAAAGGAATAAGAATAGAGAGCTGTAGGAAGAGTAGTAACCCAGTTTGTTTTCCCATCTTGCATGTCCACTGTGGCGAAGAGAAGCAAACTCATTTAATTTTAATTAATCACCTTTCCAATTAAAAAAAAACTGGCTAATAAACAAGACCATTCAGAAAAGCCAAGAGGCAGCAGTAAGTAGGTCAATGGGTTAACAAAATGTCACTCCCATGACTTGGTTGAAGAAATAAGACCAAAGTCCAAATGGTGGTATTTGTATGAACATACAAATACTATTCGAAGTACAGCCAAATAGTATCTATAATTATATTTTCTTTTTTACTTGTTTCCCTACCCCTATTTTAATAGTTGTTTATTGACCTGTTCCTGCTTTATGCCCAAATTTCCACTAGAACTCTGAACTTTCTCTGAAATGGTCATTCTTCAGGCCTGCCAAGCAGCTGGGAACCTCGAAGTTCACCATTAGGCTGGGAGAGTTCTTTGCTTCCCCTGTCTTAAACCTTCTACATTTATAACTTTAGATGATATATAAAGTGTGCAAAAATTAAAAACAAGCCTTCAACCTGTCTATTGTTTTAATGACAAAGATATAAATTGTAAATCTGGTAAGAAAAAAAATTTAAATGATCTACAAATCTTTTCTTAAACTGTCTGATAATATTTCTGCGTATTAAATATACACTGTAGAACTATACTTTTATTTAACCTGTATGTTAATTAAATATACTCTTAATTTTTAAAAAAAGTAGTCATAAATTGTGTGTCTATGTAAATAAGGAAGAATAAGAAAGATTTATGCTGCTTGTAACAGGCAGACTAAATCAAATCATTAAAAATTGTTGCATACTTAGAAATGACCAGAATTTCTTTCTGAATAATTCCATTGATTTCTAGTGTTTGCATTGGCTTTTAAATGCTGGTTTCCATTCTTTCAAAATGATGAGGCCAAATAGGTTAAGAAATATTATATCCAGAGGTAATTTTATTAATTAGGATACTGGTTTATGTAGGTTAAATCTGGTAGTCTTTTGCTCTAAGGTAGTGTTTTCAAAATTATAAACTAAACAAAAATTTAAAAAGTAACTTGTTGTTTACCACACAGTTTTGCACAGCGTGGAGCCCTGGAGTTAGAAGTACATACCATGCAGCTAAGGTACCAATCTGGTGCTTAAATTCCTCAGTACCAATTAATTGGAGATAATTTTCCAAGATGTTGGTAAAGTTTCTGTTCTTCAGAAAACATATACTTGGAGACACAGAAGATATGCAAATAAATAGTATCTGAGTATACAGTCTTCTAGAATACTTTTGATTTTCATGTGCTTTATGATTTGTGATGATGGTTTGATTCAGATACTATATGAACATTAAGCCTTCTTTCTCTGTTTTGGGGTCCAGCTTACTTTGGGTATCTCTCAGGATATGCAAGTGAATCTATTCTGTTTCTCTCTAGTGGTAGAAAACAAAGAAACAAAAATAAAGTATTTCTTTGTAAAGGTTCAGGTGAATTTCTCTAAGGCATTTCTAGCTGGAATTCCAGGAGATGTCGTATTTTTAGCTCCTATTTTAAAATAATAATATTTCTCTGGGAGGAGTTGAGCAATATTTTCCAATGCCAATAGCTAGAGACAAAAACAAAACAAAATAAAAGGACACCTTCTATAAGGAGAGGGGAACCATCTGTTACTTTCATCTGGTCAGACGAGCAAATCCTGCTCTCTCCCTATAGGAAGGAATTCACTACTATGACAGCCTCATTACCAAACTTCCCCAAATTGCTGAGAAGTCCAGGAAAATATACATATGGTGTATTTTAATATACTTGTGAATTTAATCTACATTGGGGTACTTTCTTGTTCAGTGCATAGTACTCTTCTACCTCAAATTCAGAAAGCCATCGAATCAAAGTTAAGTGTGATCCTCATGATATGCTAAAGTAAATATAATTTCTATAAGATATTTTCCAAAATTAAAACATATAAAATGAATAATTGTTTTAAATATTATATCTAAATTCCCTTTTCTAATAATACTCAGAAATGAATCTAGTAAATAAAGCAGCATCAAATGTATTTTGCAGTGTTATATAATCAGTGTTGTGTAAAATATATATGTATATATAGCTTGAGGTTTAAAAGAACACTTTTAAAGAAGAAAATTCATTGAAAGTGTAGTGCTGTATGCTTCTCTTTCTGTCTTTTATTTTTCTTTTATGGAATGCAAGTTGTGTTTCTAAATCCTGGGTAGATCTTCTTTGACCACTTGCTCTTCATGTCTCTCCACAGATAGAACATTTCACTGGAGGATGAGAAAAGTGTAATAATCATATGATTAAGTAGTCCTTTTCTGAAGTGGGTATCTATATCTAGTCACATCTGATTTGGTGAGTAATATGTCTTCTTCTTTTGATGACAAGATCTTTTTATCATCCTATTTCATATTTTTCAATGAGATCATTATTATGTGTATATATGTATAAATCATATGTGCATATATTTTATATTGTTTATTATATAATATACAATTACACATTGTATGTGCACATATATACCATATATATGGTGTACATGTATAGGGAAACAAATTAACATATCCATCATTTCCTATAATTACCTTTGGTTTTTTTGCAGTAAGAGTTTCTAAAATCTACTCTTTTAGCAAATTTCCAGTACACAATATTATTAACCATAGTTCTCATGTCATCTCTGGTCTTATTCATTCTATATAACCACAACTTTGTGCCCTTTACCCTGCCTTGCTCTTACCCTCCTACCACTGTTACACAGTCTGTATGCATATGGGTCAGCTTTTTCCAGTGGGAACTTATATAGCCTCTTGATTTCAAATGCTTTGATTTCATCTAGGTAATGTTAGGCATACAGAACCATTGGTGAATTTCTGGTATATTTACACAGGGACTGCAAATGCAATTTCTCAGATATCAAACTCCCAAGGAAGCACATGTGTTCTCTGAGTTCATGTGTCTGTGCTGCGTGTCACAGGATGCCAATTTCGATTGGTCCAATTTCAGCCCACCAGGCTGAAATAACATTATAAAAGATGTCTGAGAAGCATCCCCTGAAGTTTCATCGAACAGACACACCCTCCTGTCTCTCATGCCAGATCTCTGGGCCTCATGGTGAGGTATAGACTTTCATGGTGGTTGGAGGATATTATGAGCAGCAGTTAGAGAAGTTATTAACTTTTATCAACACTCTTATCTCAGAGATGAGACTGGGTAGCCTGGAAGCATCATGACTTCCTCACCATCCTGTGCCCTCCTTGCATAGCCCTATAAACAGCCAAGGACCCATGGTAACCACAGGAAGGGGAGGAGTGTGGGTACTTTTTATATTAATAAACAATTTAGTTTATACCATCTTCTTTCTCTTATTTCTGTCTAGCAGGAAGATCTGTGACACATCACAGACAAGCTTAGTATCCAGTTGAACAATTTGGGGAAATACAAGTCTGGGGCTGGTACAAATGAGAATTCTATATCCTGGGAGTCAAAAGTTCTCCAATCCCAAAACATTCATGGGCCAGAAAGTAGTGCTTTAATACTTGGAAGTGGTTCAGACAGCAGTGAACCCGAAGCATCCAGGTATGTGGCAGCAGGATAGGAGTAGGGGTCAAAGATGCCATGGAAAGAGCTTCCTTTTTGCCTCTTGTGATGTTCTCCACTCCCAATTTCATGACATGGGAATTGTGAAAGTTCTTGAAAAGGATAATGAAATGGTAATGAGAGGTTTTCATTTATGTTTTTAATTTTAGTAAGTATTGCTTAAATGTGTTCTCAAACAAAATTAAGACATGCATAGAGCAGGGATGAGTAAGAGTTCTGAACTGAGTTAATGTGCCATCAGAGCTGCTTTGTGTCATAGATGGCATCCTTGAAAAGGGGGTAGAACAGAAACAGAAGGAGAAGTCACCTGAACACTATGATTGCAACTCCAGAGCCCTACTTCACAGTGTTTTTTCCCCAAACTGTAGCAGTATCCCAAAGTACCATTTGAAAACTTGCTTTCTGGACAACCCTCCCCTCACTCAGCTCTCTTGTTTGATCCCAAGCTGGTGCCCTGCACTGCTGTGCTCTGGGTTAACTCTTTAGCAGATGGAATGAGTTTGCTCTGACAGTCATAGCAACCATCTTACGCAAAAATATGCAGTCCATGAATTCCTTCCCCTTACCTTATTCCACCTCACTCATCTGATTCCCTCCCCAGGCATTGTCTGGCTGCCCTTGGCCAACACGGTCTCCCTAATCACCAGGTCATATTCAAAGCAAAACCTTTTAATTTTTAAAGGCAATATCTTTTAATTTCTACATCCATGGCTCCCTGCTTCAATCAAACTTCACTTGTTCCGTTTTCACTTCCTTTGGAGTCTTCTTCAAAGACAAACAATGGGGAATAAAGCTATGACTTTTTACTCATTTGCAAACTTTCTAAACTACTAAGCAAAAAGGCCACATTTAAGTCCAATACAAACACTTTGTCCTTACATGCCCCAGCCCCCACTGCAGGAGAGAAAATTACACTGGTGTGTTTTAAAGCCTGAAAGCAAAGGAAGGAAAACTTAAGCCAAGTCATTTGAAAATAAATGTTATTTTTCTCTAAGACTGCACTAGTGTGAAAAAAATCTCATTTCAAGTAACAAACTTAGATGTTAGCTCTGAATGTGCCAAAAGTCAGCAATAGTAGCTCTTACTCCACACCTCCCTGAAAGAAATTAAGTGGATGCTTTTTCTCGGACCGTAAGATCACCATTATTTAGAATCTCTTCTAACATTCCAGCACTCTACAGCTCAAAAATATTTAGGTTTCCAGCTCAAAAATACATAGGGAGGGTTGTTTTAAAAATCTTTTTGACAACACTATTTGCCTAAATAAAAGGATTAGAAATCTTAGGAAATTTTTAAGACAGAACCTCACTGTGTAGTTTAGACTGACCTTAAACTTACTATGTGGCCCAGGCTGGCCTTGAACTCATGGCAATCCTACTTCTTCAATCTCCCAAATGCTGGGATTATAGCTGCGTGCCACCATTCCTGAGTAGAAATCTTAATAGGATAATTAAAGTGCTTTATGGTACTTTTGGAGGAACATATTGAAATTATTTTAAAAATATTTTTATTAGTACACATTTTCAGTACATGCAGCTTTAAATCATCTTAGGGAGTATTTACATGTACACAATAGAACTTGATTCTTTTTTATTTAAAAATGCTAAAATGGTGATTACGACCTTTGGAGACAGAGTCACACAATATCAAAATACCATGTACAAATAGGTGTTGCCTTTCCTGAGTGAGCCAGGAAATATACAGAAAGAATCTGAATCAAAAGACAGAAGTCACCTTAAGGTCCACGTGATTCTTGATTTTTTTAAATATCTGGGAGGAGAAAATCAGTAAATCATAAATGGGCTGGCAACTAAATACATTGCATTCATAGAAAATCCTTTCTGTCTTTATTTAGTGAGTCTTCTATCCTCATTATTGTGTTTTGTTTTGTTTTGTTTCTTATCACTGAAGAGTGGGTGCTAGCTTTCCAGTATTCACTCTGAGAACCAAAAAGAGGATGATTAGGCTCAGCTAACCTTCTCTTCAGCCGTACTTCACCAATTCCATAAACAGTTCTAGGGGAGATCATTCTATAACACAAACTGACAGGTTTGCACGCTTTAAGACTATTTCCTGGATTTACTGCAACATACTCCACCTCAGTGTCAGTGATAATCTTAGGAGACAGGGGTAACAAGACTTCCTTAGGAAGTTTTGTGATCTCCCACCACTGTGCCTGGGACATCTTTGCCAGGTACCCTAGTAAGTCCCTCCAGACATCCCACTTTTTCTCATTTTCACCTTGCATTCAGTCTATCAAGTCAAGAATTAATAAATTTTGGAAGTTCTTTGAGAATAAAGTTAAGGGTTTATTATTCTTTATTTGGAAAATAATAGTTTACAGCTATGTATTGTTAAAGAATAACCCATTTCCCTATTATAAAAGTTACACTGTTCTGTTCAACATATAAAGGTAAAAAATTCTGCCATCCAAAGATTACTACAGATCATCTAGGATGTGTGTGTGTGTGTGTGTGTGTGTGTGTGACAGTATCCTGAGAGATTTTATATCCTACACATTGTACTAAATTATGAGCATCTACGCACATCACTAAAAACAGTCTCTGTAATTGATGCTTAGTTGCCACATAATATTCCATTGTATACTTATCCTATTAGAATGATCCAAATGAAATTGCTGATGTAAATACTGTTTCAAGATAAAAATATTTTCAAAGATCAAAATGGCAGTTTGATATGATTTGACTCAGTGAAATTAATATTTGTTTCTCAGTTTTTGGACATCATGTCTGCCTTTTTTAAATATAAATAACTGGTTAATTAATGTTTATGAACACATTTGTATTTACTCATGTATGTAATTATTTTCGCAGAATAATTTTCAGAAAAAGAAGGAATTTATTTGGAAGATATTAAAACATGGAGACTAGTAGCATCTATTTCAAAATTCTTTGCAAAGTGATTATATCCATTTCCATTCTTGATTATGTACCTTACCCTACTAATTTTACCCTATCATCATAAAAGTGAAGAATTATATTTTTATCATTGCTAATCATATTAGTGAATACTACATGCAACATTTTAATAAGATCTTAATATTCCTCTGATTTTATTTCAAGATGATTAAATTACAATTTGTAAGTATATGAATTTAGTTGAGAGACATACCAAAACCAAAGAATAACTGTATTTAATGTCATGATATTGAACTACTTTATCACTCTAGACCTATGATAATGAATTGTCTTTAATAAGCATAAGAAACTATAGAGATGATGAAAACTTAATTGCTTATATCTTTCATTTATAAGAGGATGTCATATTTCCCATTCTAAATAATTTGTTTGCATACAAAATATATGTGTGTATGTGCCATTTCTTCAGTAAAAGTAGTTTTGTTTGTTTTTTTTGTTTTGTTTTATTACAAAGCTTCATTAAAGCATGAATGCTTTTCCTATCCTTCAAAGTCCTATCCTTCAGAGCCAAAGAAATACAAAATACAACTCAATTATAAAATTTTAAAAACTTGGGAGGGAAGGAAAGTAACTATATAACAGCTGTAACGGAATGACAAAGCTCTTTTTCATAGCAAGTCGCTTGACTTCCTTGCTACAATTGCCTGGAATAGCACAGGTTTACGCACAGAAAATCATGATATGTTATTGAACATAGAGTGGCCCTCAAGGTGCTGTCCTGTGACTTACTGCAATATTTTCACTGCTTATGTTTTTCTATCCATTGTTGCTCTTAATATTTGATGAATTATATATTTTATTGTAATAATTATGGATTTTAATTACTCATTTCTCAGGTGTTCGCAGAAAAGTTAATTCATAATATTCATAAAATGGTGGAATTCTCAGAATATTATAAATGTTTAATGGCACAGATTATTAAAACTTGGGTGACCTTAGAAATTCTGAAATAGCCCAGAATGATATTATCTTTTCAATGTATGTGCTAACTTGACCTTGTCATTGGACTTTTAATCCTGCACCTGGCATAATCCTATTATGCCCAGATGCACAGTAATTCTGTGTTTTTTTCTCATACAGGTTTAGTGAGGAAATTCCTGCTTCCATTACCCAAAGTCAAAAGGCCCTATAGGTCTGGAATTAGAATGTGAGAGGCCTGAAGATGGGGAATATTGTGGAGGAGGCAGCAGTTATCCCAAGATACTTTTTGATCAGCTCTGCCTCTGCCACACGATGAAGGAATTCTGACTATGCTGAGCAGGCGCCGTGTCCAGAAGCATGATTTAAGGCCACCAAAGCCTGATTGCCAGATTCTTATATAACCAAGCATGAACATAAACAGTAGCACATTGAGTCTGTTAACACATCTCTATTCATTCTGTTATATAAAACATTTCTTTCTAAGATTCACGGATGCCTGGGAGGTCCTTAGGTGAGATCTACACATTGACCGCACATCCTCTGCTCTGTGATGCACATCATTAGTAACTAAGCAGAGAGGAAGCTGAAGCCTCAGACATAAGAAGCAGACAGAATTGCTGATATCAGCGCTGGCGTTCAGTTCCATAATTGTCACTGTCAACCTCATATGCTAATATAGGCTATGCCCTATCCCTTAGCAAGTGATTCCTTTCTCCCCAAACCACTACTCTGCTCCATGAAGAAAAAGTCTGCCTGTGTAAAGTCTTCAGAGTCCAAATTTAATTCCTGTGGTCTGAAGCAAATTACTATAATTGTTTATTTGCTATAGATACTGTCCAAATTTGGAAAGATCTGACATGAAACTTGAAAATGAAAAAGTATACAGTGATGAAATAAACTTACAGGCATCACAAAACGAAATTATATATGAAACTGTACTATTGAAATTCACAAAACTCAGTGTCAGGGCCATTCTTTCATTAGTGCCTGTGAATTGACTCCCATATGGAAATCCAGCAGTCTCCCCTGACACCATCCATCTACATACCAAATACTGAAACCAAAACTCTCGTGAAATAAATTGTGCCTAACATAGTCAGGATCTGTTGTGATTCACTTCAATAGCTTCCTGAAACACAAAAAAAGAGTATAATTCTGATTGCATACTGTTTTTTTACCAACATACTGATTTATATTAAAAATTCTTTCTTGCATAGTATAATTTTTTTTTACTACTTTCTTTTTTGGTACCAGGGCCTTGCCAGGCAGACACTGAGCCACTGGGCTGCATCCCCAGCCCTTGAATAGTATAATTTAAATATAGAATCAACAGACAAATTTTTTTTTTATTTTGTACTGATGGGATTAAACCCAGAGCCTGACACAAGCTAGGCAAATGCTCTATCACTGAGCTGCATCTGTAATCCAAACAGAAATTTTGCATTAAAAGACCAGTTTAAATTCTCTTTAAAAATATTTTAAGTGTATCTTTAAATAGAAAATTTTGGTGGTGCCACACTCCAATGTACACTCCACATAGCTGCCTGGATCCTGGAAGTCTCGGTCCCAACCCAGTAAGGCAGAGGCTCCAGCAGCACACTCCGGGAGTGCGCCCTCACTAGCTGTGCAGAGGATCCAGCTCTACCCAATCCCGCTACTCAGCACAACCCACCAGGGGAACACCCGGTCAGCCTCGTAGGACACAGAGCCACACAAGTTCCAGAAGAAAATGACAAAATGAAAGACCAAGAGGCAGTCTCAATGCCCCAGCCCACCAAGAACAAACCCGAGAGACACCAAAATGGAAGACACTGGAACTCACACAAATGAACTTTCTGAAATGATAGCAAATACAGTAAAGAAATGGCTTGATGAAGCTACAGAGAAACTCAAATCAGAAATATTCTCTCAGCTAAAAAATGAAATGACAATCATTATGAAAGAAATGTTGTGTGTATCTAAAGAAGAGCACAATAAAAAATAGAAGAACATAAGAAAATAATGGAAACTTTGAATGAACAATATAAGACACAAACAGAATGCAGGAAACAGATTCAAAAGGAAATACAAGAAATGAAAAATTCCATGAAAAGTTTAAAAAACTGCTTGAATGAAGCTGAAGATAGAATCTCAGGCCTTGAAGATAGCATGGGAGATCATGGCCATGAAAGAAAAAATCTCTTAAAACTAGTAAGGATCCAAGAAACAACAATTCAACAGCTGCAAGGTGATGTCAAGAGAAATAACATAAGATTAATAGGCACAAATGGAAAAGCAAGGGTCAATACTAATGACCTATGAAGAAATAGTAACAGAAAACTTTCCAAACATGGGAAGAGAATCTGAAATACAGGTAACTGAGGCACACAGAACCCCAATTAACCATAACCAAAATAAATCTTCAGTCAGGCATATAATAAATAGGCTATCAGAAATACAACACAAGAACAAAATACTAAAAGCTGTCAGAGAAAAGAAACAGATCACTTATGGAAGAAAGCCTATCAGAATCATGGCAGACTTCCCAACACAAACCTTTAAGTCAAGAAGAACTTGGAGTGAGGTATTTCAAATCCTGAAAGAAAGCAACTTTCAACGAAGATTGATGCATCCTGCAAAACTATCCTTAAAAATTGATGGAGAAATAAGATACTTTCATGACAAAGAACAACTGAAGAAATTCATGGCCACCAAACCAACACTACAGAGAGTACTGAAAGACACTATAGAAAGAGACATAGATAGCCACAATCTTAAGAACAACAACAAAAGGAAACCAGTAAGCAGGGCAAATAATTAAACAGAAAATGCAGAAAACCAACAACAGAAACATATCATGACAGGGATGAGCCAGTACATATCAATTATATCAATCAATGTAAATAGTCTCAACTCACCAATAAAAAAAAAAAACAGACTAGCAGAGTGGGTTAAGAAACAAAATCCAACAATATGCTGTG
>RJWM01049795.1:0-10986 GCA_004363535.1 Dasyprocta punctata
ATATTTTAGACATTAGTTTTTTGAAGAATAGCTGGTAAAATTCTTTCCTATTCTGTGGATTGTTTCTTTATTCTGTTGGTGGTTTCTTTTGCTATGCAAACATTTTTAATCTGATATAATCCTGATTTTTAATTCCTTATCATATTTTCTATGCAATCAATGTTTTTCCTAAGAACTTGTTATTGAAGATAAAGAATTCCTGAAATTGTTTTTTAATTTTTAAAATTGTTTTGCCACTTTAAAATCGAATTTTTGAATGAACAACTCAGCTTCCTTTTAATTAATAGAATTTTTGTTTCTCATGTCTCTTGTATGCTTTGTTTCCTCTAAACCATTTTTACTTTCTAGGAAGAGAGAAAATTAATATTTTGCACCTTGTTTGCTAAATTCAATGACCACATTAATATTATTAGTTAAAACCTCTGCAAATTTTTTGGTCTCTTCATGAAGCAAATGTTTCAAGTAATATCAAATTTCATAATTTTTTCATTTGGTTCATTTGTATTTTTGGTTATTTTAATTGTTCAGTATTTATTTGTCTATGCAATTGATCATAGAAATTTCTTAAGTAACAATATTTATTGAGATTTTGAAGTGTGTTTTGTCAGCTTAATTTACTTAAAGGAGCATTTGCCCAAACTAAGTTTGCCTTATAGAAATTATTTTTTATGTCTTTCTCAAGATTCTTACCACATGTTATGAAAATGATACAAAATCTAAATTCTTCCTTACCAAAATGTGTATTGAGATAAAATGGATCTATTTTTAATCTAATCTTCATCTATGCATTCCCATTAAAATCACTAAATCATACAAAATTATATCTGCTACTTATAGAAAAAATGAAATATAAAAATTATATATATGTTATATAAACATGTACAAAAGTATAACATGGAAGAAATATGCACATATGCCAGTATTCCATGGTGATTGTGCAGGATTTTAGGTGAGTACGTTGTGATTATAAATATTATAGTTGAATATGACTTTAGATGTAGTGTATTACAAAACGCACTGGGATTAAACTATATAGACTTATGAAAGAGAAATAAAGCTTGCCTCCTCTAAAATGGCAATGGAGCCTTTCTACATTTTTGTGTAAAGAGTTGCCCATATTAAATTCCAACACTGATCCAAGCAATGATTGTCAGAACTCCCCTCCAGGCCTCATGTCTGTTGGTATATCTGAGAGGCACAGTCAGACCCAGTGCTTTTCTAGACTGTGAGCATCTTGTATACCATGGCCATCTTCATCATCTTGGCTGTCATCTCATCTCCTGGATAGATATTTGTCTCCAAACTTATGCTCATCTTTCTTAGTAATTCCTCCTTCTTGGAACTCTGCCTCTCCACAATTATTGCACCTCAGAAGTTGTCAGATCTTTGAGTTCAGAGCAGAGCATCACATTCACAGCCATATCTCTGTGTGCTCTTCTGTTTCAGTGTCACAGAAAGCATTGTGCCCACGGTCATGTCCTTAGATTGCTATGTCCCCATCTTCAGCCTCTGTGCTCCACCATCATCATCACTTTCCACTGCAACGAAGCGGGTCCTGCTGACCTGGCTGTCTGGCCTGACCGAGTCTCACATCCTGTCTCCTGTTACCCCGCAGCCATACATCTGTCCCACTCCCACCCGCTGGATGTCCTTGTGTGATGTGTCTGGCCTGTGGAGAGCCTCCACCAAGGAGTGGCTATGACCACAGCTGCTGTCAGCTTCTCCATGGTGCCTGTGGGGTTGATCCTGACTTCTCATGACTACATTGTTCAGTCTGTGAAAAGAGGAAGGCAAACGAGGGAAACAACAAAGCCATTGACAACTGCCTTCTGAAACTTTCATGATCCTCATGCCGTGTGGGACATTGACAATCGTGGACACAGAACCTACTCCCAGTGTTGGTTAAACACGGAAAATTTTCCATGACTTCATTCACATTACATCATAACCTTTTGGAATCCACTCATCTACACCCAGAGACACAAAAGGTAAAGGGCACTTTGCAAAGTCTGCTCTGCAAAACGCTCAGCATAAGACAAAACAGATAATAGATCATCTGTGTTAGTTATGACCTTCACACGAACTTCATAGGACAGCCTGAAACATCACTAGAAAAAGAGGGTTTAGTTAAAACTCTACAATTTATATCTTATTGTTTACCCTTGTGGTTTTACATGTGATCTTGTTGAAAATACATGCACAAGTGCAGTAGTAGTTTTGGTGCACATACGTATTCAAATTTTATTTGCTAAGACAGGCATACTACTTGCAAGACTGAGTTCTGAAGCACATATATTGTTGTTTCAGGAGCATAACTAATGTGAATTGAACATTCTAGAAGTGGAATCCAGCTCTGGATTCAGCCACACAAGCCGCAAAGGGGGAACTCAACCTGCAGTGTTCCTGCTGCTCACTGCATGGGAAGCCCTGCCTTTCTAATGTGAGGTGAGGAACCCAACCCATGTACAAAGAAGCATCTCAGTCTGAGTGTTTGGTGCTGTGATTTTCATTTCTTTGGGCCCTGCAGAAGAGAAAGCACCAGACTGAGGCGCCTCAGGAACTCTTTCCCTCCGGAGGTGGTGGAGGTGTGGAGTCCTTGAGATGAACAGATCTCTCATTTGGATCAATCTCAATGTTATTACCAATGTGAAAAGTAGTTGTGCTTGTTCTTTAACCTCAATGAAACAAAGGAAATTTTAAATTTCATACAAAACAACCATAAAAAATAAATTAGATGTCTTGTGAGTTCTCTGCATTATTTCTTTTCTGATGAATTTGTGGAATCAGGTTGCTGCTGATATCCAAGTGAGTGTTTGTAGGTAGGATTCATATAGTTATGCAGACTTCCGGAAATTAGGCACAAATCTAGTTGGAAATTTCTGTTCAGTTTACAGAGCCTCCTCCAGGCCTCCGTTCTGGTGGAAACCCACAGGGACACCATGCGCCCACGTGAAATTGCGAGGCACATCTGCTCTCCGCTTCAGCAGAGCCCTCCACACCTGCCAGGCCTCACCCGAGGGTGGCGCAGGCAGAGTCCTGGGAGCGACCCTGACCGCAGCTTGTGGGGAAAGCAGAGGGCTCTGCGATGTGGGCTGAGGTGGTTCCATGTCAGAGGCCCCTAGAATGGTGAAAGGCCGGGTTAGTCAGGACAGGTGAGGGGTAAGGAGGGTAAGGGCAGCAGGTTGTCGATAACCACACACGCAGTGTGGGTTTTCTTGAATATTAAGAAGTCCAGCATGGTGCACCCAGGGCTCCAGGGCAGGGTCACCTGCTAGCGGCTGGGCCTGGAGCTTCCTCCCAGGTGTGTGGAGCTGTCCGTGACGGTCCCTGCAGGGAGACGGGCTGAGAGCTCAGGGTCCGCAGCTCCGTGCTGCCTCTCACAGCAGCACTGACCACTGCCTCCATGGTGTGGGGTCGACGTGAGTGAGATGGAGATGTGTGCGCTCAGATGGAAGATTTCTGACTCCTCGAAGTCTCTCAGAGGTGGAGAAAATCCCTGGTGAACACTGGGCCTCTGCCACAGGCGCTGCGGGTACAGGGGGCTAAACGGAGGCCGCTTCCGGAGACGGCCGGAGGGCTTGCGTCTGCTCAGAGACATGGAGGTATGAGCAGGACCTCTTTTTCTGAAGAAGTTGTGAAGAAAGCTTGGTTCTGTGAAGGCGGGTAAGACCCACGAGAACCAGTGCTAAAGGGCAGTTTGAGGGAGGTCAGCGGCCGCTGCAGGGGTCCGCAGGGCTCCGGCTCTCCATTTCTCTTCTCTTTAGCCCCGCACTGACAGCGCTCTCTGTTCTCCTTCACGCCAGTCACTCTTCTGAAACACTCTTGTTCTTTACTACGGGTTTTCTCCAACTTTAAAGTATTTCGAGCTAGATGTGGTGGCGCACGCCTTTAATGCCAGCACTTGGGAGGCTGAGGTAGGAGACGCGTCGTAAGTTCAAGGTCAGCTTGGGCTACAACGCGAGCACAAGGCTGGCCTGACCTACATGGTGCGACCCTGCCTCAAAAAACTAGGGCTGGGAGTTTGGCTCAGTGGCTTAAGTGCCTGCCTGGCAGGCGCGAGGTTGTGAGTTCAATCCCCGGTGCCACAAAACAAACAAAAATAAATAAATAAAATAAAGTATTTCCTGTTAAATAATTGGTCAGACCTTACCTGTCCTGTTACTGTTCAGGAGCGCTCACTGCTGCCTGGAGCCGTCCGCAGACCCGGTGTGAGCACGCGCGGTGTAGGTCTCTGTGCCAGGATAGAGTTGCGGTTGTTAACGTGTCTGTGCACACAGAAGCGGCCTTTTCTTGCTGGAAGACTCAAGACACTAAAACAAAACAAAACAAAAAACAAAAAAAAAAAAACACAAAAAAAAACTGGTTTTAAAGAAGTACAGAAAGCCTCTGTATGCAGGCTGGGAATGAACCATGGACAGAATACTCCATGCAAATACAACGATATATATTATATACATTGTTGTGTAGTTCAGGTGGGCCTTGAACTCACGATGTAGCCCAGGCTGGTCTTGAACTCACAGCAGTCCTCCTACCTCAGCCTCTCCAGTGCTAGTATTACAGAAGTACATCAGCATGCCTGGGTAAGATAAACTTTCCTTCTGCCATACCAACTCCTTGATAAAGTTAAAAGATTTGAAATCAGAGACCCTGCCCCATGAAAGTCACTTGTAAAAATGTTTGACTGTTTTAATGAAAATCTCTAGACCAATGGACACAAACTAGGTGCAGTGTAATCCATAGCTCTAAGAGGAAATTCTAAATGAAACTACTGTGAAAACGGACCATCTTTAATTATAATCATATATCAACTATTATTCAAAATTAAGCTCCAATTAAAAGAATACATTTTCAGAATTTTTCATAATTGTTCTATCATTATGTTTATCACTCACTAATGAAATTATTGCACTTAAAGCCTAAATACCGAAGTGCCAAGAAGTTGGAAGACAATAACAATACATTGATGGAGGGTAAAAAAAAAAAAGGTGAAAACTAATATTATTGATTTATTAGATTCAAACACGCAGAAAGCTTAGCTGGCATTAGGAGGTGAAGCTCAGCAGAAAGTTAAATCATGGTAGAACTTGCTTTTCACTCAGTAGCCTGAAGTTACACACAGGAAACTTGAAAATTAAAATTCCATGAATCCCAGCCATTCCTCTTTTAGGTATCTCCCCAGGAGAGTTAAAAACTTTATGTTACATAAATACCCATGTTTATAACAGAACAACTCATACAAGCTAAATCTTGGCAGTGGTCTATTCTTCCACCAATAAATGAATGGGTAATGAAGATACGGTATTTACATACTGTGGAGCAGTACTCTGCCACAAAGAAGGATAGACTCGAATCATTTGTAGGAAAATGAATGCACCTTGAGGCCATAATGTTAAGTAAAAGAAATTAGGCTTTCAAGGTTAAATACTGCATCGTTTTTTAATATGAGAAACCCAAAGGATAAATATATAGCAAAATAAAAGAGAGACAATACGAGATAGGCAGACTGTTCTTTCACAGATGGAAAGGGAACACAGAGACGGAGGGAAGGGAGGGAAGGGAATGAGATAGAAACAGAAATGAAATGTCTTCTCTACCTGGACCAGCTCCCTGCAAGGAAAGCAGTCATTCTCTCCCGCAAAGAGACACCAATGAGGAAATGTTGAAAATTAAAAATAAGAAACGAGGCTTGGCCAACAACTGCAGGGAAAGGTTTTAGCCCTTGGGTCTGGGCGACTTCTTCCAGACCAGAACCACACTAGAAACAGGCTGCGGGGGGCGCTGAGCAGAAGCGGCTTCGCGGGTGAAAGCAGCAGTGCGGCTGCGGTGAAGGTGCGAATCCCGCGCCCCATGGCGGGGAGCCCGGTGCAGGTGCTCAGAGGCCGCGGCCCATGCCCACTCCTGTCCGGGACGCAGAGTGGCCCAGGCGTGGACCAGGACTCGGGCGGGTGAGGCTGTGAGGGCAACACGCAGAGCCGTTCCCGGGAGGACTCCGCGTGGACTGGGTCTCCCCAGTGCTGCAGCTACAGACAGTGAGGACTGCGGACTCCGGAGAGGACTCCAAAGTCGGAATGCAGTGCAGGTGAGAGGGAAAGGTGAGGACAGAGGAGCGTGGAAAAGCAGAACAGCTCTGCACAAGGGGCTGCGATTAATCCGCTCAGAGGGGTGAGAGCAGAGAGCAGGCCTTGGACTCAACTTACAAACAGACCATTCGATGAAAAACGTGCTCTGACCAGCTCAATCATGCGAATAGGAACCTTCAAGCCGAACAAAAAATATAAATATAGAAGAAGCTGGAAAAGATAATGAAATTAGTGGTTCGGTTTGGGAATACTGATAGGTTTTTCCTCGGCAAGGTAGAAAAGCAAGAGCAAAGAAAGGAAAAAGAAAAAGGCCATTATTATGGCTCAGAAGGGCCTCAGTAGCAAGCAAGCTCCCCTGGGCCAGGCAAGGAAATGGGGTCTTTAAATTCAGTTTGACAGTGGGTGGAGTTTGAAGGGGCGGGCAGAGTGACGTACTGACAGCTGATTGGGGGAATGTTGGCGCACACGCAAAAAGCGGAGAGTCTAGGTTTGGAAGAAGAAGGCAGACGTCAGTGTAGGAGGGAGGCACTGTAGGGCTCCATGTTGGGCCGGCGCCATGCTGAATCTGGCAGAGCTTCACAGGGGCGGGACCCATCAATTACCATTGTAAGTAATGGTAATTCTCCAGAAAAAAATGATAGAAAATAGAAGAAAGGGAGGGAGATATTAAAGTTGGGCAGTGAACATTCTGGAACTGAAGGCCTTACACGCCCAGGTGGAGGACCAGAGTCCCCGCAAACGGGGAGTCGCTGTAGGGCTGTGAGGCTGCACTGAAGCCATGGCTGAGGGTTTAAAGGCTGCGTGTGGTGAGTGACGGTTCACGCGCTCCGCGTTTGTTACCGAGTCACCTTGGGCATCTGGTGGGAATTCTGAACGTCGTCACGTGCTCCTCAGAGTTAGGGAGACTGACCCCAGTCTGCACTGGGCCACTCCCCGCGGGTGGGAAGAGGAAAGGAGGCATCCTCCTCAGGGCACGGGGTCTCCTCACCTTCCATGATTTGCATCTCCTCAGAGTTCATGGATGTCCACTCCCCACCCACACGCGCTGCCAGGCAGGCCGAGGCTGGCCGGGACCCCACAGCGTGGGTGCAGCCGGCATGGGCAGCAGTGGGGCACCCTGGGGAGGGGAGGCTGAACCACTACTACATCCCAGGACTGTAACACAAAGAGAGTAGGGACATACTTGTTAAATATTTGTCAAGGGTGGGAGAAATAGTTTTCGAAATTTTTTGTTTGTTTTTGTATGTACAAGGTTGTCTAGCTTTAGAAAATTACTTGGAGATGACTGACTCTTATGTATTTATTTAAAATGTTCTTCAGTGTCTGCACAATATTTATTTCCACAGGTGTATGGAAACATTCATTTTGATAAGCAAGTTTCGTATTATATGTATAAAATTTTGTGCCTTTTCAAGTATTTCAGAGTCAGTTTCATTAAATAAACCATTCTAGGAAGCATTTTAGAATTTATTCATAATAATGCCTTTACAATGCATTCAAAAACTTATCTCCAGTCTGATTTTTTCTGTATCGTTTTATCCACTCAATATGTTGTCATTGAACTGAATGACAGCTGACTATATTTTTGTCTTCATTATTATTGACTATAATATCTAGGAACTTTTTTCTCTCATGCTCTTTCTGTTGTCACTAATCCATTATTTTATAGTCATAATTTCTGTTAAAATATATTATAAAAATTTAAACAAATAGTGAAAAAAATGAACTGTAAGGCATATTTTTGCAATAATGTAGCTAAGCAAGTGTTTTAAGAAGTGAAGAATTATAGTAATTTACTTTGTATATTTTCTTGAAAATATTTCAGGAAAAAAGTTTAAAACCACATTAACTACTTAGAATCACATGTGGAGACTTTACGAGAATATATATTGTCTTACTGGTTTGTGATTTCATGATGAAACATATGAGATTGTAAGAAGGAAAAACTTCAGTTTTAGTTGAGTGATTATGCATTAATATTTCTTTATTGTATTCTTATTTCTGCTAATCTGTAAAACATAAGGACTCTAAAAGATGTTATTTATTAGAAGAATTTGAAGATCACAAAGAAGTTATTCATACTGCAGATAGTTTTGAAATATCTATCATGCTTAGTTTTCACCACTGAGAAAATCTTGCACTGGAGTGATGCATTTATTGCAAAGAAAGCACAGTGACATAATTTTCACTCATATCTCTCTGTTTGCTACTGCTATAACCAAATACCTTACACTAAGGGATGTATAAATGAAAGAGGTAAACAGCTCATGGGCTTGGAGGCTGAAATGAACTCAAGTAAAATTGAGGCAGAGTTCATTTATTGCCTTATAAGTCAATATAAGGTTAATTCTCATATGTACAAATTAATGACCAGTGTGATAGGTCAAAATATATTAAGGGAAATCTCTTTTTAACTTTATATCTAGACTTATAAATTTTAGTTTCTGCTTAATTTTCCAATCTGTACATTTCTGAGACAATAGTAAACATATGTATGTAGCATACATATATGCGTTTATTATATATACATGTGTAATACATATATACATTCTGTGTAGTGTTGATTTTTATTGTGTGAAAACATACTGTTCTTTAATTTCTAAATTCGTTCAAAGTTTTTATCTCTATCTGTGTTTCTACATATCACCTTATTGGAGACAGCTTTTAAAAATCCAATATATTGCCTCAGATTTTATGTGAAGTTTATTGTTCTACTTTTAAGTCCATACTAGAAGCATCTTCTTGTGTTTCTCTAAAATTTCAATCAAGAGTGGCACTAAATTAAATTCACTATCAATTTCTCTCATCAGTATTTAGAATTCTATAGTCAACTTCCACCTATGGCTTCTTCTTCACCCACTTTCTCCCTTTGTCTTTCTTCTGTTTATTGTATTTTTAATAATTTCCTTATTGTCTTAGTTGCTTTTCACTTGTTGCTGAGACAAAATACCTGATGCCCAAAATTAGGGAAGGAAAGGCTTATTTCTTACAGTTCTCAGGAGGTTTCAGCCCATACTTACTTGGCTCCAAGGCAGCATGGCATGGTGGACCGCCATTCATTGCTGCCACAAGCAGCAAGGCACACTAACCAGGAAGAGAGAGGGCGAGCAAGAGAGGGAAGACTGGTGTTCCTGCCGCCCTTAAACAGTATATTTGCTCCACCCCTGGGCGGGTGCAGCAGTCACATCACCAATCCCAGAGCTGCACAACAAACCAGTCACAATGCCAGAATCAGCCCTGACCAAATTAGATGAGGCCTTGGGCAGACACGTTGCAAACCAATAGACTTATCATTATACATGAGATATTGTTGGGAGCCACTGAGCTAGTAATCTTTCACAGGTGCAGAGCCCAAAGCACAACAGCCAGAACAGAAGTGCCCCAGGGGCACGGAGCACCTGAGAAAGGCCCTGAGGGCATGGAGCACTGGAGGGAAACAGGTGTTCTAGCCAGAGAACATGGGTCATGGGAAGCCAGTTAGTTCAGCAAAGGGGCATGAGACAAGTGTGTTAAGTAAACACATGGTGGTTGAGCATTCTTCCTCTCATCAAGAAGAAGAGATCCACCTGACCCCAACTTTCTGTATCTGTCTTTATTTTCTTCATTGTTTCATTATTCTCCCCATCCTCCCAAAACTTAGAAAGCTTTAACAGATACCAACAAGATATAGCAGAATCAGTCTGTCTTTTTTCACTGATAAATTACATCATTAATTATCATCATGTTTTTAAAAACTCATCACTAGCTTCTGTACATCAGGTATATCCATCATCATTGCCTTGTTCACAACCTCCAATGGATAATAAAAGTGAACTTTTAGACTGTATTTTACAGTACTTTACCATTTACACATTTATCAATACTTTTTACCCACGTCCTCCATGTGAATATCCATTAAGCAACATGAACAAGTGTAAAATTGGAAAAGTGGATGAAACCCAGAATAGCCCTTAATATCAGTAAAATGCAACCTTATAAACCCTGAGCAGAAGATCTGGCTGTGCCATGCTGGGGCTTCTGAACCTTAGGAACTGTGACATAAAAACAATTGCTCTATGCAGGGCCAAGTTTGTGGCAACTGTAGTATAACAAAATAAAATGAATGAAGTGGGTGAGTTACAACAGAGTTTGAGGAGAGAAGCTGAAATGTGTGATGTAACAGAAGATAGGCCTCAAAAAATACAAAAATCTTCATGATTGCATGAAACTTCATATAAGTAAACATCACTGCTACAAATCCATACTGACTTCACATAATCAATGCATGGTAAGCTTCCAGACTTTAGAAAATTTAGTCCTCTCTAAAAAAAGATCACATTACAGGAAATTTGCATAAATGACCTAGGTAAGGATAGGAGTATGTAGGGATGGAAAATTTAGATTTAGATTTATGTTCACATGTTAATCGCACATGTGTATGAGACCAGCATGCATAGCAAAAGGAAATATATGGAAACAGATAGACATGGTCATGGAGGAGTCCAGTATCTTTTATGAGAAAAGTTCAATTCCATAAGCAGTAATTATAATCTTATAAGCAATTATATAAGGCTCTATATAATTAGCTCATTGTATGTTCTAAGAGTTGAACATTTTTATGTATAAAGTCATACTAATGGATATTTTTGGCTGTTAAGTGTTACATTGTACGTTAAAAGCACATCAAAGAATGAGGTACTGTGAAGGGCAAATATCTCGTGTTTTAAGTTTTTTTTTTTTTTAAGTATCTATTTCCACACACTCTGTGGCTAAAATCACTTATTGGAAATTTTAACTTATATGATAGTTTTTAATTGCAAGCCTTTTTGTGTGAACTATAACTTTTCTTATGAATATTAGAACATTTTGAGTGTCAAACTAAATTTGTCAGATACTCAAATTTAATCAGTAAGCAGATTCTATAGCA
>RJWM01049796.1:0-10984 GCA_004363535.1 Dasyprocta punctata
GACACAGAGGCAGATATGGACAGAGAAAGGGACAGAGAGACAGAGATGAACAGAGACCAGGAGAGATAGAGAGAGGTGAGAGACAGGGGAGGGGGAGAGAAGTCGGAGAGGAGAGAGACAGGGGAGAGAGATGAGAGAGAAAGGGTGAGGAGAGACAGAGAGGAGAGTGAAAGACAGAGCAGAGAAAGAAAGAAAAACAGAGAGGAGAGAGAGATGAGAGGGGGAGAGAGAGATGAGAGAGGGGAAAGAGACATGGAACAGAGAGAGAAGAGAGATGAGTGAGACAGGGGAGAGAGAGCAGGGAGAGAGAGTGGAGAGAGAGGAGAGAGGGAGAGTGGAGAGAGAGAGAGAGAGAGAGAGAGAGTGTGGAGAGAGGAGAGAGAGAGGAGAGACAGAGAGAGGAGAAAAGAGAAGTTTATCTTTTGCTTTTTGCTTTCTTTACCAGATTAAAATGAAAGAAAAGGAAACAAAATAAAGCTAATCAAATCAGATGAATGATAGTGATAGAGGCTATAGAAAATCAACAATGAGTACCATAACGGCCTCACGGTATATTCAAAGTAGCCACACAGGAGCACCTTCAACCAGGACACAAGTAAGACTGCATTCCGGGTACATGCACAAACGGCATGGGTGCCAGGAAGAGAAACATGCGCCCTGCCACCTGGCATGCCTAGTGGTGTGTGGTCTTAGAATCAAGGACAAACCCACCACACCTCCCCGTAAAGCAACATGCTCCTTTGGAGGTATGGCTACATTGATAGCAACTAAGGTAAATGAAACAATGAAATGCTAATATCGTTTTGCTCATTTTGTAGGCCTGGAGCTGGCAGCCTGAGCCCTGCTTTGGAAGATGACAGTATGCAATGTAGCCAAAATAGGGGATTCTCTTGTGCCCTGTCCTCAAGACCCAGTATTGTTCTTTCTGTTTCGCTTTATTCTGATTAATTTTTTTGGCCTTACTTTAAACTCTGTTTTTATTGGTTTTATTGTGGGTTTTTTTTTTGTTTGTTTTTATTGTTTTTGTTTGATTTTACTATACCTGCTGGAAAGGTCAACTATACTGAAAATAACAAGATAAGCCAGGCAATGGTGGCCCATGCCTTTAATCCCAGCACTCGGGTGGCTGAGGGAGGAGGAGCATTGTGAGTTTGAGACCAGCTTGGGCTACAATGCGAGCACAAGGCCAGCCTGAGCTTCATAGTGCGACCCTGCCTCAAAAAGCCAGTGCCGGGAGTTTGGTTCAGTGGCTAAAGTGCCTGTCTGGCAGGCAAGAGGTTGTGAGTTCAATTGGTGGTACCGCAAAAAAGACATACAAACAAACAAAAAAATTGATATACTATAGTAACTATTGTTTCCATAGTATTTTCTTAGAAGTTCTGTACCATTTCTACTGCTTTGTTTTGATTGACTTCATTGTGTTATGTTTTGTTTGATTTCAGTATCCTAAAAATAAAAGTCCCCACATACCAAATGTGACAAGAAAATAAAAAAAAAACAGCAGAATAAAGTCAATGCAAAAAAAAAAAGAACAATGGAGGGCCAGGGATACAGTTCAGTGACACAAGTGCCTGCCTGGCAAGCGCAAGATCCCGAGTTGGATTCCCTGTATAGAACAAAGAGAAAAACAAAATGTAACAAAACCAAGAAAACAACAAAAAAAGGACACACACACAAAAACAACAACAACAAAAAAAAGAAAAACAAAACCTCCATTTGATACCTCAAAGTGTGGATTAAAAAACACAAAAACAAAACCAAAGCAAACCAAAAATATTCCACCACACAATATTGGGGCTGGTGTTCAGGTCAGTGGCACAAAAGCATTCCTGGCAAGTGAGTTTGTAAATTCTATCCCCAGCACAAAATAGAAACAAAAAAAAGTCGTGGGGTTACAAAAGTACCAAGATCACCACCAACTTCAATCCGAAACTCACCCATGGGTGAAGACAATCACCACCACCACCACCATGAGAACCAAAAAAAAATTTAAAAAGAACACCAACCAAGCAACCCACAAAAAGAACAACCACAAGAACCAAAAAAAAAGCAACAAACAAACAGCCCACGAAAACTACAAGAACCAAAAAATAAAAAAACAACAACAAAGAAAACAGCCCACAAAATCAGCAGCAGCAAAAAGAACCAGAAATATGACAGAACCAAACAGCCCACAAAAACAACAGCAACAACAACCACAAAACCAAAAAAAAAAAAAAAAAGACAACCAAACAGCCCACAAGAACAGCAACAACCAAAAAGACAACAAGTACCAAAAGGCCCAAAAAAACAACAGCAACAACAACCACATGAGAAAAAAAAGACAACAAACAAACCACAGCACACAAAAACAACAGCAACATCAATAAAACAGCAAAAGTATAAAGACATCATGATGGAGGACAAGTCTACGTGCAGACAGATGGTCAACCCCAGTGGGCCCTGGTGTCTCTCTGAAGAGGAGTGGGAGGAGGAGGTGGAGGAGGATGATGATGACAAGGAGGACAAGAAGTATGAGAAGGACGAGGATGAGGACAAGGACAAGAAAGACGATTGGTGGAAGGTTTGCCAAGAGAAAAGTACAAGAAAGAGGAGGAGAGGGAGACCGAGAGGAAGGTAAGAAGAGAAAAAAGACAAAATAAGAAAGAGGAAGAAGAGGAAGAAGAAAGACGAGGACAATGAAAAGGAAGAGGGAAAAAGAAATTAGAGAAAAGTGAAAAAATTCCCTTTTCTCTAAATTCTTTTTCTGTGAAAGGATTAAAAAACAGAGAAAGGAGAAACAGAGAGAGAGAGACAGAGAGACAGACAGACAAAGACAGAGACAGAGAGACAGAGACAGGCACACAGAGGCAGAGACAGAAACAGACAGGTAAAAAAGGAAAAATGACAATGAAAAAGAAAAAACAGGGAAAAGAATAGGGACAGAGTCACAGAAGCAGATATGGACAGAGACAGGGACAGGGAGACAGAGATGCACAGAGACCAGGAGAGATAGAGAGAGGGGAGAGATGGGGGAGGGGAAGAGAGAGAAGAGAGTGGAGTGAGGGAGAGAGAGAGAAGGGAGAGGAGAGAGAGAGGACAAAAGAGAAGTTTATCTTTTTCTTTTCACTTTATTTCCCAGTGTAAAACAAAAGAAAAGGAAACAGAATAAAGCCAATCAAAACAGAAGAATGATAGCAATAGAGGTAATAGAAAATCAACAACGAGTACCATAATGGCCTCATGTTATCTTCAAAGTAGCTGCCCAGGAGCATCTCCAACCAGGACACAAGTAAGACTGCATCCCGGGGGCTTGCGCAACAGGTGTGGACCCCAGGAGGAAAAACATGTGCCCCCAAACCCCTACCCTATTGGCAAATAGACTGAGAATCAAGGATAAAGCCCACCCCCCACCGTAAAGCAACCTGCTACTTTGTACGTATGGCTATATTGATAGCAACTGGTGTACCTAAAACAACTAAATGCTATTATTGTTTTGTTCATTTTGTAGGCCTGGGGCTGGCAGCCTGAGCATTTCTTTGGAAGATGACAGTAGGCAATGTAGCCAAAAGAGGGATTCTATTGTGTCCTATATTTGAGACCCAATATTGTTCTTGTTTCACTTTATTCTGATTAATTTTTTTAGCCTTGCTTTATCCTCTGTTTTTATTGGCTTTTTTTGTTTTTGTTTTTATTTGTATTGTTTTGTTTGATTTTACTATACCTGCTGGAAAGGTCAACTATTCTGAAAAGAAAAAGAGAAGCCTTTAGTCCCAGCACTCGGGAGGCTGAGGTAGGAGGAGCATTGTGAGTTTGAGATCAGCTTGCGCTACAACACGAGCACAAGACCAACCTGAGATACATAGAGTGACCCTGCCTGAAAAAGCCAGGGCCAGAAGTTTGGTTCAGTGGCTTAAGTGCCTGTCTGGCAGACGCAACGTTGTGAGTTCATTCCCTTAAGCCACAAGAAAGACAAACAAACAAACAAAAATTGATATAATATACTAGCTATTGTTTGACAGTATCTTTCTTCAAAGTTCTGCACCAGTTCTACTGCTTTGTGTTGATTGACTTCATTCTGTTATGTTTTGTTGGATTTTACTATCTTAAAAAAAAAAGCCACCCATACCATAAGTGACAAGAAAATAATTTAAAAAAAAAACAGAGCAGAATAAAGGCAATGAAAAGAAAACAGTGGAGGGCCAGGGATATATTTCAGTGACACAAGCGCCTGGCTGGCAAGCGCAAGATCCTGAGTTGGATTCCCATGACAAAACAAAAACAAAAGCAAAAACAAAAAGAAAAACCCAAAATCAAAAAATAATAAAGACACACACACAAAAACCACAACAACACCAAACACCTGTGTTTGATACTTCAAAGTAAAGATTAAACAACACAAAGACAAAACGAAAGCAAACTAAAGCAAACCGAAAATATTCCGCAGCACAATATGGCATCTGGGGTTCAGCTCAGTGGCACAACTGCATCCCTGGCAAGTGTGAGGTCATAAATTCAAACAAAATACAAACATAAAAAGTGGTGAGGTCCCAAAAGTACTAAGACAATCACCACCTTAAATCCAAAACTCACCCTTGGGGGAAGACCACCTCCACCACCACCACAACCACCACCACTATGAGAACAAAACAAAACAAAACAACAACAACAAAAAAACCAAACAGCTCACAAAAAGAACAACAACCACAAAAAACAAGAAATCAACAACTACCAAGCGGCCCACGAAAACAACAGCAACAGCAACAACAACCACAAGAGACCAAAAAAAAGACAACAAACAGCCTAAAAAATCAGCAGCAACAAGAACCAAAAAGATGACAAGAACCAAACAGCCCACAAAAACAACAGCAACAACAACCACAAGAGCCAAAAAAAAAAAAAAAAAAAAGACAACAACCAAACAACAGCCCAGAGAAACTACAGCAACAACAACAAAACATTCAAAGAATGAAGATATCATGATTGAGAACAAGTTTAGGTGCAGACAGCTGGTCGACCCCAGTGGGCCCTGGTGCCTGTCTGAGGAGGAGGAGATGGAGGAGGAGGACGAGGAGGACAAGGACGAGGAGAAGGACAAGAAAGACGGTGGGTGGAGGGTTGGCGAGAGAAAACAACAAGAAAGAGGAGAGGGAGTGAGAGCGAGAGGAGAGCAAGAAGAGAAAAAGGACAAAATAAGAAAGAAGAGAAGGAAGAAGAAAGACCAGAACCATGAAAAGAAAGAGGGGAGAAAGAAATTGGAGAAAATTCTCCCTTTTCTCCAATTTCTTTTTCCCAGAAAAGTGTAAGAAAACAGAGAAAGGAGAAACAGAGAGAGGAGAGAGAGACAGATGATAGAGAGAATAGAGAGGAGAGAGAGAGGAGAAAAGAGAAGTTTATCTTTTTCTTATCACTTTATTTCCCAGTGTAAAATGAAAGAAAAGGAAACAGAAGAAAGCCAATCAAAACAGAAGAATGATAGCAATAGAGGCAATAGAAAATCAACAATGAGTACCAAAACAGCCTCATGATATCTTCAAAGTAGCCGCCCCGGAGTGCCTCCAACCAGGACACAAGTGAGAGTGCCTTCCGGGGGCCTGCGTAACTGGCTTGGACACCACGAAGAGAAACATGCGCCCCCCAACCCCTATGCTTACTGGAGACTGGGCTAAGAATCAACAACAAACCCCACAAACCCTCAATCCCCGTAATGTAACCTGCTCCTTACTGGTATGGCTACATTGATAGCAACAAAGGTACATAAAACATCTAAATGGTACTATTGCTTTGTTTGTTTGTGGGCCTGGGGCTGGCAGTCTGAGCATCTCTCTGGAAGATGACAGTACACAATGTAGACAAAATGGGGGATTCCCTTGTGTCCTTTCATCGAGACCCAATATTTTTCTTGATGTTTCGCTTTAATTCTGATATTTTTGGCCTTAATTATACGCTGTTTTTATTGGTTTATTGTGTTTTCATTTTTGTTTTTATTTCCATTGTTTTGTTTGATTTTACTATGTCTGATGGAAAGGTCAACCATTCTGAAAATAACAAGAAAAGCCAGGCGTATTCTGTCACATCTTTAATTCCAGTACTCGGGAGGCTGTGGTAGGAGGAGCATTGTGAGTTCGAGACCAGCTTGGGCTACAACGCGAGCACAAGGCCAGCCTGAGCTACATAGTGCGACCCTGCTTCAAAAAGCCAGCTCCGGGAGTTTGGCTCATTGGCTTAAGTGCCTGTTTGGCAGGCACAAGGTTGGAAGTTCAAACCCTGGTGCCTCAAAAAAGACAAACAAACAAACAAACAAACAAACAAAAGAATTGATATACTACAGTAGCTGTTGTTTTGATAGTATCATTCTTAGAAGTTCTAGACCAGTTTACTGCTTTGTTTTAGAAGTTCTAGACCAGTTTACTGCTTTGTTTTGATTGCATCCGATCTGTTATGTTTTGTTGGATTTTACTAACTTAAAAAAAAGCCACTCATACCATAAGTGACAAGAAAATCAAACAAAAGAGAGCAGAATAATGCCAATGCAAAGAAAACAATGGACGGCCAGGGATATAGTTCAGTGACACAAGCACATGTCTGGCAAGCACAAGATGCCAAGTTGGATTCCCAGCCCAAAACAAAAATGAAAACAAAAACAAAACAAAAAAACCCAAAAAACAAAAAAACAAAAAGAGACACACAAAACCAACAACAACAATAAACATCTGTGTTTGATACTTCAACGTGAAGATTATAAAACACAAAGATAAAACAAAAAGAAACCAAAGCAAACCAAAGAAATTCCACAGCACAATATGTGGGCTGGGGTTCAGGTCAGTGGAACAACTGCATTCCTCACAAGTGTGAGGTCATAAATTTCAATCCCAACACAAAATCAAAACCAAAAAAAGTTGTCAGGTTCCAAAAGCACCAAGACCACCACCACCTTCAATCCAAAACTCATCCATGGGGAAGACAACCACCAGGACCACCACTGCCACAAGAACAACAACAACAAAAAGACAACAAACACAAGAACCCAAATAAAAACAACAACCACACAGCCCACAAAAGCAACAGCAACAAGAACAACAACCACAAGAGACAAAAAAAGACAACAACCAAACAGCTCAAAAAAAACAGCAACAACAAGAACCAAAAAGACAAGTACCAAACAGCCCACAAAATCAACAGCAACACCAACCACAAGTGCCAAAAGAAAAGACAACAAGCAAACAACAGCCTAGAGAAACAACAGTACAAACAACAAAACAGCCAAAGGATAAAGATATCATGATCGAGGACAAGTCTAGGTGCAGACAACTGAATGACCCCAGTGGGTGCTGGAGCCTCTCTGAGGAGGAGGAGATGGAGGAGGAGGACTAGGAGGATGAAAACGAGGAGAAGGACAAGAAAGACAGTGGGTGGAGGGTTGACCGAGAGAAAAGAACAAGAAAAAGGAGGAGAGGGGGTGAGAGCGAGAGGAGAGCAAGAAGAGCAAAAAGACAAAATAACAAAGAAGAAGAGGAGGAAGAAGAAAGACGAGGACAATGAAAAGAAAGAGGGGAAAAAGAAATTAGAGAAAAGGGAGAAAATGCTCCCTTTTCTCTAATTTCTTTTTCATGGAAAAGAGTAAAAAGATAGAGAAAGGAGAAACAGAGAGAGGAGAGACAGGCAGAGGAGAGAGAGAAGAGAGAGGAGAGAGAGAGGAGAAAAGAGAAGTTTATCTTTTTCTTTTCACTTTATTTCCCAGTGTAAAACAAAAGAAAAGGAAACAGAATAAAGCCAATCAAAACAGAAGAATGATAGTGATAGAGGCAATAGAAAATCAACAATGAGTAGCATAATGGCCACATGTTATCTTCAAAGAAGCTGCCCAGGAATGCCTCAAAGCAGGACACAAGAAAGACTGCCTTCCAGGGACCTGCGCAACTGGTGTGGACCCCAGGAAGAGAAACAGGCCCTCCACACACACCCTGTACCCCTATCAGCATGTGGTCTAAGAATCAAGGACAAAGCCCACTCCTCCCTCAGCACACTGTAAAGCAACCTGCTCCTTTGGAGGTACAGCTACATTAATAGCAACGAAGGTACATAAAACCACTACATGCTAGTATTGTTTTGTTCATTTGTAGGCCTGGGGATGGCAGCCTGAGCATCTCTTAGGAAGATGACAGTACCAGTATGCAATATAGCCAAAATGGGGGATTCTCTGTGTCCTGTCTTCAATAGCCAATGTTGTTGTTGTTTTGCTTTATTCTGATTAATTCTCTGGCCTTATTTTGTACTCTGTTTTTATTAGTTTTATTGTGTTTTTGTTTTTCTTTTTATTTCTATTGTTTTTGTTTGATTTTACTATACCTGCTGGAAAGGTCAACTATTCAGAAAATGACAAGGTAAGCCAGGCGTGATGGCTCACACCTTTAATCCCAGCACTGTGGAGGCTGTGGTATGAGGAGCATTGTGAGTTCAAGACCAGCTTGGGCTACAATGTGAGCACGAGGCTGGCCTAAGCTACATAGTGCGAAGCTGCCTCAAAAAGCCAGTGAGTTTGGATCAATGGCTTAAGCACCTGTCTGGCAGGTGTGAGGTTGTGAGTTCAATCCCTGGTGCCACAAAAAAGACAATCAAACAAACAAAAAATTGATATGCTACAGTAGCTATTGTTTTCACAGTATCATTTTTAGAAGTTCTGTACCAGTTCTATTGCTTTGTTTTTATTGCATTCTTAATGTTATGTTTTCTTGGTTTTTGTTATCTTAAAAAAAAAGCCACCCACAACATAACTGAGAAGAAAAACAAAACAGAGCCGAATAAAGCCAATACAAAGAAAACAACAGAGGGCCAGGGATATACTTCAGTGACACAAGCACCTGCCTGGCAAGCACAAGATCATGAGTTGGATTCCCAGTACAAAACAAAAACAAAAAAATTTAAAAAAAAAACCAAAGAAAAGACACATCAACAAAAACAAAAAACAGCTGTAGTTGATACTTCAAAGTGAAGATTAAAAAACACAAAGACAATATGAAAGCAAACCAAAGCAAACCAAAAATTTCCGAAGCACAATATGGGGGCTGGTGTCCAGCTCAGTGGCACAACTGCATTCCTGGCAAGTGTGAGGTCACAAATTCCATTCCCAGCAGAAAATAGAAACAAAGAAATGTGGTGAGGTTAAAAAAATACCAAGACCATCACCACCTTCTATCCAAAACTCACCCATGGGTGAAGGCAATCACCACCACAACCACCACCACCACGAGAACAACAACAAAAAAGACAATAACCAACCAGCCCGAAAAAAAAACACCCATAAGAACCAAAAAAAAAAAAAAAACACTACAGCCAAGCATCCCGCACAAACATCAGCAAGAACAGCAACAACTACAAGAGACAACAAAAATGAAACCAACCAAACAGCCCAGAAAAACAACAGCAACAGGAAGAACCAAAAAGATGACAAGAACCAAACAGCCCACAAAAACAACAGCAACAACAACAAAAACCACAAGAACCCCCCCAAAAAAGGCAGCACCCAAACAACACCCCAGAGAAAACAGCAAGAACAAAAAAACAGCCAAAGGATAAAGATATCATGATCGAGGACAAGTCTAGGTGCATGAGATGGTCGACCTCAGAGGGCCCTAGTGCCTCTGTGAGGAAAGAGAGATGGAGGAGAGGACATGGAGGACGAGGATGAAGAGAAGGACAAGAAAGACGGTGGGTGGAAGGTTGGCCAAGAGAAAACAACAAGAAAGAGAAGGAGAGGGAGTGAGAGTGAGAGGAGAGCAAGAAGAGAAAAAAGACAAAATGAGAAAGAAGCAGAGGAGGAAGAAGAAAGATGAGGACAATGAAAAGAAAGAGGAGAAAAAGAAATTAGAGGAAAGGGATTCTTTTACCCGGAAAAGAGTAAAGAAGCAGAGAAAGGAGAAACCGAGAGATGAGAGAGAGACAGAGAAGAGAGAGAAGAGAGAGGAGAGAGAGGAGAAAAGAAAAGTTTATCTTTCTTCTTTTCATTTTATTTCCCAGTGTAAAACGAAAGAAAAGGAAACAGAATGAAGCCAATCAAAACAGAAGAATGATAGCGATAGAGGCAATAGAAAATCAGCAACTAGTACCATAACGACCTAACCTTATCTTCAAAGTAGCCACCCAGGAGCGCCTCAAACCAGGACACAAGAGTGCCTCCCTGGGGCCTGTGCAACCAGCGTGGTTCCCAGGAAGAGAAGCATGCACCCCCCGACCCCGTACATTTACCGGACGGTGAGCTAAGAATCAAGGACCAAGCCCACACCTCCCAACAACCCACCCCCATCAAGCAACCTGCTCCTTTGGAGGTATGGCAACATTGATAGCAACGAAGGTACATAAAACATCAAATGCTAGTATTGTTTTATTCGTTTTGTGGGCCTGGGGCTGGTAGCCTGAGCATCTCTTCAGGTGATGACAGTACAGAATGTAGCCAAAATGGGGGAATCTCTTCTGTCCTGTCTTTGAGACCCAATATTGTTCTTGTTTTGCTTTATTCTGATTAATTTTTTGGCCTTACTTTAGACTCTGTTTTCATTGTTTTATTGTGCTTTTCTTTTTCTTTTTGTTGCTATTGCTTTTGTTTGATTTTACTATACCTATTGGAAAGGTCATCTATTCTGAAAATAACAAGATAAGCCTAGAGAGGTGGTGCACACCTTTAATCACAGCACTCAGGAGGCTATGGTAGGAGGAGCATTGTGAGTTCAAGACCAGCTTGGGCTACAAAGCGAGCACAAGGATGGCCTGAGCTACATAGTGCAACTCTGCTTCAAAAAGCCAGGGCGGAGAGTTTGGCTCAGTGGCTTAAGCTTCTCTCTGGCAGGCACAAGGTTGTGAATTCAATCCCTGGTGCTGCAAATAAGACAAACAAACAAAAAATTGATATACTACAGTAGCTATTGTTTTCACAGTATCTTTCTTAGAAGTTCTGTACCAGTTCTACTGCTTTGTTTTGATTGCATTCATTCTGTTATGTTTTGTTGCA
>RJWM01049797.1:0-10989 GCA_004363535.1 Dasyprocta punctata
AAAGAATTGAGATAAAGTCAGATTATTACAAAAAAATAAGGAACATGCTTATAACAAAGGATAAAAGTGCTTAGAAGAAGTGGTTGCAGCCCACTACCCACATGAAAAGGACTCTCAAACATATCTCACAATAATGAAAGATCAGAGATAAAACATTGGAAATTAACCAAGCCTTAGACAGGAATATAGCAGTTTGCAACAACATACAAAAATTGCTACCTCTGCCTCATTTCTACAATCAGAAAAAGAAGGAAACATTGTTCACAGTAGTCTTATATGGAATTAAATGTACATGTACATCTTTGATAAGAAAGTAAAGTACAGGAGTCAGTGCCATTCCCGGACTGCAGGGGAGGAGAGCAAGAAGTCAATGAGAAGCTAGGAACTCTTATCAGTCAGTGCCATGCATGGGCTGACTGACAGAGAGCTAGGTGCCAGCCCCTTCCAGCACATGGTATGTGGGCAGGGAGACCAGAGCCAATGTTCCTCCCTCCACCCCCTCGTAAGTGACCAGTTGATCCAGAGAATCACAGGCTGAGATAATAGCTAATGAGGTAAAATACAGCTTAATGTTTATAGTGTTTAGTTTTTCACTGACTTTGCAAGTCTAAAGCAGGTAGTCTGGTCATCTGTTCAGAGGATAACAAGACACAATGTAGCATATATGGGGAATCTCCATCTGAAGGTGGTGGCCATTGTTAATTTCTTATCACCTTGTTTCAAAATCCTGTATCATTCTCATTGTTTTGTTCGGTTGAGTTTTATTCATTTTTAACTTGTTTGATTTTGATGTATCTGATGGCATGGGCAGCTGTTTCAAAGATAACAAGATATATTGTGGTAGCCATTTTGGATTTGCTATTGTCTTGCTTTGAAGTCCTGTATTGCATTCATTGTTTTGTTTTAATTGGTTCTATTCTATTTCTGTTTTGTTTGATTTTTCTATGTATGAAGGTATGGACAGCTATTTTGGAGACAACAAGATGCATTATGGTAACCATTGTTGATTTCCTATTACCTTGTTTTGAAATCCTGTGTCACTTGTCTTATTTTGATTGACTTTATTCTGTTTTATTTTGCTTGGTTTTATCTCTCTAAAGTAAAATTTAAAAAATTTTAAAAAGAAAATAAAGTACATTAGTTCTCAAGGTTTTTACATTTTTTTGTATTTATTAGGATGTGCTTAGAGGAGGTCATGACTGTTTACCATGGGAGGATGGAACACTTGCGTAGCACATCATAATGCTTTTATTCATCCCTTTTCCTCTGCTCTCTCTCATCCTTCCCTCTACCCTCCATCTTTTGTTCTTTTATCCATTTGCAAAATTTCTATCTCACTTTTTTTTCTATTATCTGTTGTGTTTTAAAACTTGTGGTTAACCTAACACCTGCTGGATTGAATCAGTGTTGTGCTGAGTGTAGATGGCCCACTTGAGAAAAGTTGTGGGTTTTACTAAATATTAGTATTATTGTTTGGAGCTCTTGGTTCTTTTGGAGCTGTTGGTTCTCCTGAAGGAGCTAGTGGGGTTTCTGCCTTGATATGGACTTGGCTGTTCTCATCACCACAGGAGCTCAGGATCTTGCTGTTGCTGAGAATAGCTACAGTTCACTTTGTGGGAATTTTTGTCCTTAGCTTGAGCATCACCTCCTGATTCTGGAGGGGAAGACGTGTGCTGTTCAAACTCCAGAAAAAGTTTGTCAGACTGGCTTTGTGATACAAACTCAACTGTTCCCATCCTCAGAGGAGCTTGGGACCTCATTGCCACTGAGGATGGCTGTGGTACCTTTCTGCGGAGCACTGATTCTTGTTTTGAGTGTGGCTTCTTGGCTCCAGTGTAGAACACTCAACCTGGCGCAGATCCTTCATCCTGCTAGCATCAACTTTCTAACTTCCATCACTGACCTTTGGCCCTTTCCAGCACAGATCTGTGAAACAGACTTGCATGAGCTATTGTCATGAACTCTAGGACACCAGTTTGACTTGTGGGGAGCATTGTTCTGGACTCTAGGTCTTCAACTGGACTCATGAAGGACATTGCTGTAAGATCCAGGTCATTGGCTGGATTCTCTAGGTTTTTAGTGTGTGGACAGATCCCCTACACTTCTGGTATTTAACTCGGGTGACTATTACAAAATAATACTATACCTTATGCATCCTGTATATAATTGTTTTCCTTACATTCCCTGACTACAACTCTATCATTTATTTTGCTCTTTAGTTTATTTCTGTTTTGGATTTCTAATACAAAACAAATCATGTGATATTTAAGCTAATGTGTCTGATTTATTTCACCTAATGTTATGGTCTCAAGGTGCATCCATTTTCTTGCAAACAACTCTTCCCTTGTGGCAGAGTAGTACTGCATTGTGTGTACATATTACATTTTCTTTTTCCATTCATCTGTTGATTGTTATACATGCTGCTTCAAAATGTAGCCATTATGACCTCTCAACATTTTTAAATAAGTAGTTTTTTTTATTTATAAAAAATTTGAAAACAAAACAAATTTAATGTTGTGTTTCTTCCTTGATGGACAAGAAGAAACAAAGACCAGGTAACAAGTAAAAACAGTAAGTTTGGACCCTAAGTCACATTGAGTATGCAATAATAGTACAGTTCCCAAACAATTTTTAATTTTCACACAATTTGGTTCACAAACAGAAATTTTTCACAAAATTTTGCTTCTGTTTACAAACTCCCATGGGGCGACAATCATCTTCCCCACATAAGCACAAATGCAGCCAACTTCCCAAAAGCTTAAAACAAATTGAGTTCATATGGCTCAAAATAACCTATGAATTTTCCCAAGCAATAGTCAAAAATATTGAATAACTGGTTTTAACTTTTATTACATTTTCATATGTGTAAGGAAATTCTATTTAATGGGAAATGTACATCAAATTTTTGTTGGCTTATTAGATTTTATATATAACTCACCAGTCATTTTATTTTTTTAATTAATTAATTTATTTATTTATTTTTGTGGCACCAGGGATAGAACTCACAATCTCGTGCCTGCCAGGCAGGTGCTTAAGCTGCTGAGCCAAAGTCCCAGCCCTTTTTTTGTGAGACAGGGTCACACTATGTAGTTCAGGCCAACCTTGAACTCACATTGTAGCCCAAGCTGGCCTCGAACTCACAACGCTTCTCCTACCTCAGCCTCCCGAGTGCTGGGATTAAAGGTGTGCACCACCACATCCAGCTCACCAGTCATTTTAAAATATACTCCTTATTAGTTCCTGTTTTAATTGAATTGGGTAGATATAAGATTAACTAATGAGAAAATCTTTAAAATTCACTATTTTCATATGGGTTATTTTATGTACTGTCTATTCACACAAGTATAAGATAAATTGCACAAATGTAGCAATGAACCAATAAATATTTTTTACTGCATTATTAAAATCACTGATTGACATAAGGCAGAAAATAAACTCTTAAGGATGATGTATCAAAACAAAAGAACTGCCTCATGATGTCTTTTCTAGACAATACTTTTATGATTTTTGTCTAGATATCCCCCCAAGCCTCTTGTGCTCATAGATGAGGTTTTTTCAAGATATCTGTATCTAGAATGTATGAAGCTGGGATTAAGCACCTGTGAAAACTAAGTTAGTCTACTGACTGGTTTGGGGTATTTTGGAGTATGGATAATGAGAAGGCCACCACGGGTGTGAGAACTACTTGCCCTAAGGACATGTAGACTGGATAGAATATAAGGGACAGAGGGCAGCTGTCATAGCTTGCTGCTTCCTCAATACTTTACTGCTTTACAGGATCCTGCCTTCTGCCTGCCGTGGGCTGTTTCTCCTCTGTGATGCCCCTTCACATGCTGCCCTGCCTTGAAGCCTGCCAACTATGAACTGAAATGTCTATAAACTGTGAGCCAAAATAAATCTTTCCTTCTTTAGCTTTGGATGTCAGATATTTTGTCTCAGCAATGAGAAAAGTAAAAGGCAAAGACCAAGAAAATAACTTCGGTTTTTGTATGTGGAAAACTTTAAAAAAAATCTATAGCATCTTCTTGTATACTACAAGTGAAATGATAAATCTGCTAAAGTAATATATATATATATATATATATATGTATACATCTACAAAAAACAATGCGATGGATTCATTCATACTTAGTAAAGTGCATGAACAATAATTTAAAAGATTAAATTTAGAAAAGTAACCAGTAAGTTTATATGATTACAGAAACTAAACTGTAGTTGAGAAGAAACATCCCGTTTCTTAAATAGTCAATATGATAATTTCCATTGCTCATAAAATATGCAATGTTTAATATCAATCAGATAAGCAAATTCAATCTAAGAAGATAAATATCAATTTTTATATTTATTTACATAAAATTCTACAATAGTTTTGATTGTCGATATTTTAAAAGATTGATGATTTTTATTTATAAAGGCCATTTGTTATCCATATACATTTGTACTAATTATATACAAAATGTTATAAATTGAAGTGTCATACACTAACCTAAGTTGCTTTTATTTTCCTGTTTGAGATTATAAACAGAAGTATGATATAAAAGGTAGCATTTAGTTTTGACATACTTGGTAGTACACCAGATACCTGCATTATAATAAAATGTCAGCAGTGAGCTCTTTCCACTGGGGATATGGCTTCATATTCGTTTACAATAGCAACAAGGAACCTGAGTGTGGCCTTAGAGACACATGACCCTAATTCACAGTAAAACAAATGGACCACAGCAAAGTTTTTAAGGAGATATGAATTTAATTTCTTTGAAAAATGGCAATATATCTCTAAATGCAGCGTTTTAATATGAAGGAATGTATAATTTCAAGGAAAACCAATATTTAATGTTCCAGACATTCTGCTTCTTTCAAGTGGAACATGTACGATAAGTAGCTTGCTGTACGTTGCTTTTAACTATAGTTTAAATACACAAATCAACTTTGCAATTCAGTAGCACATTTATTTTAGTAATTTTCTAGATGAATTCACATTCAGTTAACAAAAATACTTTTAAATAAAAATCACCATTGATTTTTCCTAATTCATATTCTTTTGTTTTTTGTTTCACAAATTTTTATTGTAGTTTTTATTTTTATCTAGATTTTTCATTAGTTGCGTTTAGAGGACCTATCTTCTTACCATATGAGTATAAAAGTTATTTACTTAGAAATTTTTCTAATACCATATATTTCTCTTGTAAAACACATTATCTGCAACCTGAGAATTGTAAACTCAGACAGAAACCTTGAAAGTCCAGTAACCAAAATTCAAAAAATTTAAAAATTATTTTAAAACAACTATTGTCATAGTGTGAAAACATGTTTTGATTAGACATTTACATTTTTGTAAGCATTTATCTATCCACATCAAAAACAGATACAATTACTTATATAACTGCTCATTAGTTAGCAAAGAAAAATCATCAGATACTGTAAATGAAGATTTTAAATGATAGTTTTAAACGTGAAGAAGAAAGCACTCTGCGAATTGCTATAGCTATTTTCTTTGAAGAAAAAGATAAAATTTTAAGGACAGTTTTAAATTTCATATATGTCAGTAAATAAGAGGATGAAAAACAGATACAGAAACAGACAGGAACAAATGATGGCAGGTAGAGAAGATGTATTCATATTATTTTACTTTTCATGATAGTGATGGTGATGTTTTTGAGGAACAGTGTATGTAAAATAGGGCTTTGCTTTGATCCTTCAGAATACACGATGAAGTAGAAAAAAATAGTCAATCTGTAGATCAAAGAGGTATTTGTGTAAAAACTAATCTGCATATTTGACACACTGCTAATGAAAGGTAGGGGATTATGCCGTATTGATACTGTTTGAAGCACCACGAGGCAGAAAAGCCTTTCCTTTGCCTGACTGCCTTCACTGAGCAACAGGTGCCAAATCCTGGACAGGAGGATCCAGTGAACTGTGTTTTCCTGTAGGAGTCTGAGATACATCAACCCTGGAGCACAGTACATGAAAATACCTGATCAGTAAGCACCCTGAAGGCCCCTTTCCTACCAGGCAAAATGATTATCCATAGGACCAGAATAGCGCTGTTGTCTTGTTTCTGTGCAATACAGTGACTTCAGTGACTGCTGTTTGGGGAAGTGAAACTCCTACACACATAAAACCTCACCCCATTTGGCAGAGAAGACCTTCGCATCCTCACACTCTCTGGTACATTTCAACATCAACAACAGAAAGTGTAACTAGAAATAGCTGTGGAGAAACTTCAACCCATGATAAAGAGAAACCAAATCCTATAATGATCATGACTGAAAATCCTGGACTATAAGACAGATTCACAAGACAAAGGCATGACACTTTTAACATAATGCTGACATAGCACGGCTCTGTCCACAAATGAAGACTCAACACTTTGGTTACAGACGCACTTTTATGTACACTTATGTAGAAGTATGATTAAAGACCAAAGGAGTGTGATTTGGTGACAATGGACTAGGAGACTTTAGCACAGTCTGCTTGCTCATATTCATTTTGAAGTTGTTGTGTTATATTATTTTTCCTATGTGTATCTAGGATGAGGCAACTGTCACATGAGGGTCTTTAGGGAAGAGGGCGGGAAGAGATCAGAGAGTTGCCTTCCTACCTCTTGCCTATTTACCTCTAGTTAATATTCTTCGTATTCTGAGATGCCGAATTTCTGATATCATTTTCTGACTATGAACACTGGCAAACTGGATAATGGACAGAATTCAGATAAGTTTAAGATTTTGTAAAGGGTTTTAAGAGCATGATAAGCATTCATCTAAGAGGGATTTAAAAACGGTGTTTGCTAAAAACCATGGCACTTCACTTGAGCTTAAGGATGCCCAGTACATAAGTAACGGTAGGATAAATCTTGATTTAAACTTCATAAACTTCATCTAGTCTTCCTCACCTCTGCATATAGGCAGGTTAGTGACTTAGGAAGTGTCTATCTAAAAAGTTGCAAAACCAGGCTTTTTTTAGCCCTAAGTTTACAAAGCCTATTTCATCACTCTTCAGTACTGAGAACACCTATGCTTAGAAGTCTGCCTAAACCTATAGACTCAAACCATGACACCTTGAATGCCAGGAGAGCCTCACATGGCTGATACTTCCCTAGGGGTGAAGATCCCTTTTGTGGAAATAAATTTGTGCCTCAAATAGTGAGGATTCCTCTCTAGTCTCATTTCAGCAGAGTGTAACCCCTCCCCGTCCAAGCTTGAGTCCTTTCCTTATCTTCTCTTAACTTCCAGCTAAGGTTTTGACTATAAATTCATAATGTCACTTTTGTTTGAATTTCCATGATCACTAATGCAAAGATCTATGGCAGCCAATGATAGCTATCTGGGGCCTACATGTGGATATATTCCAGCCTTGTTTCAAGAATAACCTAGACTCCCAAATTTACGTTTAGTGCCCACAGATTGGACACTGGATTGGTGAGTCTCTAGAAGGATTGCTGACCTGAAGGTCTGTTTTCCAATCCTTTTCTTTCTTCCTACCCCTGGGCATGCTGTGACACCAGAGCTTCTTCCTTGGTTTAGAGGGGTGCTTGTTCTTTTTGTAAGGATCTTGTAGTTCTCAGGGGCTTTTAATTTCTCAAATTTCTCTCTAGTTTTTGTCTGTTTTGTACAACTAGAATGTTGTCCATCTGCATTTCCTCTTCTATACACCTACTTCTGGGGCAGGGTGTTTTCTCTTTTCCTGTGATTCATACCTTTTTTTCCTTGGCTTCTGTTCTCCACTGCTGTCTAGGGAGACACAAATGCAGAATTTTATATGGAAAATTCTGCTACTCTTTTTATTTCTTTATTTGTAATTAGTGGAGGTCAATTTCCACTATTTCAGTGCAGCTGTAAACTACTTTGTTAGACATATGATTCAGGTGGGTGGACTGAATTTACACATGTGTTCTTTTGCAAATATAACCATGTTCATACTCCAGTGAACTTCAACATCTGACGCTTTATTTTCATCCTCATTCTCAAACCCTATTTCAGTTGACTCACATACTGTTTTTCAGTTATTAAAATGCAATTAAGGGACATATCATCCTTTGTGATTTGGTTGACAGAGTTCAATGACCTCATCTAAATGGTCAACTAAGTTGTCAAACAGAGTTTACAGTCTCCCTGATGCTTGTCTTTGCAGAGCTCAACCATTCAATAAATTCCTATTATTCCATGAGGGTACATAGAGCACTCCAAGGAATACTCCAATAAGATGTCAACTTGGCAAACTGTGGCAAATTTAATAAAGAAGATTTGAAGAAAACTGAGTACAGCTAGGTTTGCTTTACATGAGGGAAGACAAATAAGGAGCATTCTTTTATAAGAATTTGAGGAGATAAGGATTTGAGGAGAGCCTGATGGGTTCATGTACTCCCCAGTGAAGAACTAGACCCTCTAGATTTCCCTGTTCTACCTCCACTCCCTTCAGGATCCCCAGGCCTGTTCAAGTCATTAAGAGCACTGTGAAAAGGAAGGGGTTTTTACTGACAATTTAGATCCTGCACTCTGTCTTGTAGTCAGCAACTAGGGAGCATCTCAGTGACTTCTGCCCCTTCACCTAATTAGAATTAGGTGCTAAAACTCTGGCACTGTATAGAACAATGCCTCTGTATAGTTCTACTGTCTTTATTGATACAAATATAGCCATGGATATAAAGATACAGATGATAGGGTATGGATATGGATGTGGATGTGGATGTAGACACAGATCTAGATCTAGATGGTATAGATGTCCTTTTGCCAGAGATGCAAAGCTCTCCTAGGACTTCAGTTTAGCTAATCCCACTCTGGCTTTATCTCCTCTGGGAAGTGCCAGAAGGAGAACTCAGAATCCAGGCACATTTTCCTTTCTCTATGTCCAATTTAGGGATATATATATGAAGAGGATTAGCCAATTCTCTGAGAATCCCAAACATGTTTCCTGAGGAATTTCACATGTTTGCCTTGACCTTTGATCTAACCCTGAGTGACATTCAGATACTGTTTCCCAACTGTGAAGTGGTGAATGCAAAACAGCAAATAATTCTCATTGAATGAGAGTATTCAGATTCTGTGGCCAACCAAAACTTAGATCATGATGTTCTTCCAAGCAGGAGATGCTACGGTGCCTGGAAGTGATCTGAGTTGAAATTATCAAGAAACCTCCCCAGAGAGGGGCCATCACATTCCCATAATAATTAGCAAGCCAGGGAAAAAGAAAAAAAAATGAAGTACAGAATAGCTTGTCAATTGTGATAAGCTCAGAAAAATGACCCAAGGTTCAGAAGAAAACCTTACAGTGATTCAGGAGCAATTGTTGGGGAGGGGAGGGCATTGGAAATATACTAATTTATATCCAAATGGCCCAGAGATGAGTCCTCCTAGCTGTGCATTTAATTTTTCAATAAATCCCAGACATGTGGAAAAAGGTGCAAAAGGTTACAACCAGCCAGTATAGACCAATTCATAGAAATAACTTTAATGCCTTGAATATTAAAGACAAGGAAGAGGAGGCAGAGAAGTTTAGAAGGACTAAAACCAAAATCTCTGCTCTTAGTTGAACTGCCTACTGTCTCTTGGCTACTCAAATAAGAACGCCTTGGTGGAACTGAAGCCCAACCTCAGACCTATACAATAACCCCCAAGTCACTCTCTCCATGAAAAAACGCATTTTTCGTAGGCAAAATTATCCCTAGAAGACATGACCTCAGAGCCTGCCTGACAGACCTAAACCCATGATGACAGGAAGAGGAAAAAAAAAAAGAAAAACTTGGTTTTATAGCTCAAGATAAGGTCTGTCTTGGTGCATGCTTCATGGAATCTTAAAACAGTTCTGATTTGAGAGCTGAAGTATTCTATCTAAGAAATGTGAGATGATTTGATTTATAAACCAACCTTTATCCTAAGACACCACATAGTAAACTGAGAGTATCATTACTTATCGTTAAAAAGAAAAAAAAAAAATTGGACCAAAGTTCCCTCATAGTCTTATTAAGCAAATTGCTCACACTGTGGAAGCCTCAGGTAATCACTGGTGAAACTTAAAAAAAATATTCATTTCCTTCAGGGTTCTAAGACTATTCCCTTAGTTTTAATGTGAATGTCTTGACTCCCATTTTACTCTTTCTACATGATCACTGCCATAGACAGGCAACCTAGGGTTAGCTGGTTTCCTCAGCGATTGCTTGCATAGCTGATCATCACATTCCAAATTCGTTTGTATATCCACATTCTCATTTACCTTGTTGGGAAAGGGATCTCTTAACAAAATGGAGAGCCATAATCTCCATGGGAAATGAACTAGCTATAACTTGAGTAGGGTTACTCTACGCTGCCATCTCTGCCAAACCTCCAGCCTTGTCTTTGTTCCCCTTTGTTCTAAAAATCCCAAAGCTTCTATCAGATCCTCAGAGACAGAGCTTATACTTCTTTGTGCTTCCTGAGTTGGTCATGCTGATGAAAGCTCCTTTTCTTCCCCACATCATGGCTCAGCTCCCGTGAGTGGCATTATACAGCGAGTGGCCCAGTCTGCTGTGCAGGGATTCCCACAGCCAGGGAGGACTGCTGCTTCCTGACTACGTTAACAGTGTTCACCAGCCATGACAGTAAAAGCACACCTTCGGGCACTAGCCACTTACAGCTACTGCACCCTATATAAAAAAGAGGACAAAATGATCCTGTACAGTGGTTGAAATTATTTTTATTTCTGGGACATTTTCTTATCTTTCAATTCTGATCAGCATCCGCTGCTTGCTATTACTATTAAGAAAAACAGAAAAAGAAACTCTGGGATTTGATTTGCCTTCAGATTTATAGACAGTTTTCCCATTGTGCATATTGGACATTCCTTTATCTTGTTTCTTTAAACTCTTTGGGGCTTCTGGGCTTAGGCTATTCAGTTTTTGGCAAAGGAATTTATTTTGCCATTTTAGCTTCTGGGGGTTTTGAGGTGGCATTCTAAACACCAGAAAGGAGATGGAGGTGAGGCCAGAAACAGTGTTTTGCTTTCGTAGGACAG
>RJWM01049798.1:0-10984 GCA_004363535.1 Dasyprocta punctata
AGTATCAATTGTTCTCTCTAAATAACTAATACATTCAGCAGTATATTCATTTTAGCTATCTTACATATACATATATACAGATTTATATCTTTTCCTTTTCCCTTCCCTCTTTCCCCCTTTTCCCTTCCCAGTTACATTTGCTCTTTGAGCTGTTTTTTACCCTTCCATACTATTTATTATAGATTTTGGATCATATATAATTTTTCAGTTTCTTACACTAGGGAGACAATATGATATTTACACATGTGGGTTTGATTTATCTCACTTATGAGTATGGTCTCAAGTTGTGACCATTTACTTATAAAAGTCTCAATGCAATCTTTCTTAATAGCCTAGTAGTACTCCATTGTATAAAAATACCACATTTTTATGCATTCTTTGATTGATGGGCACTTGGGTTGTTTCCAAGATCTGGCTATTACAAATTGGGTTGCTATAAACATGGGTGCACAGATATCACTGTGGTATGATGTTTTCAGTTCTTCTGGGAAAATGCCCAGAAGAGGGATAGCAGGGTTGGATGGGATCTCTAATCCTAGCTTCTTGAGGAATCTCCACACTGACTTCCACAGTGGTTGTACCAGTCTACACTCCCACCAACAGTGGAGAAGAGTTCCTTTTTCCCACAGCCCCTCCAGCATTTGCTGCTGCTTGATTTTTTAAACTTGGCCATTCTTTCTAGAGTAAGATGGAATCTCACTGTTGTTTTAATTTGCATTTCCCGAATGACCATTGATGTTGAACATTTTTTCATATATTTATTTGTCATTTGTATTTCTCTGAGAAGTGTGTATTCATCTCAGATCCCCATTTTTGGATTGGGTCCTTGAATTTTAGGAGCCTGATTTCTTTTGATTCTTTATATGTTTTAGATAGTAGTCCTTTGTCTGATGGACAATTGACTAAGGTATTTTCCCAGTTCGTGGGTTTTCTTTTTACTCTGTTGGAGATTTCCTTTGACATGCAAAAACTTTTTAGCAAGATGAGATCCTAGTTGTTGATTCTGGGAAGTGTTTCCCATGCAAATTGATTTTTGTTCATGAACTCTCTCCTACTCCTATATCATCAAGATTTTTACCTACTCTGTCTTCTAGTAAGTTTAGTGTCTCTGTTTTAATATTCAGATCTTTCATCCATTTTGACTTTATTTTAGTGCATGGGGATAGGCATGGATCTAGTTTTAGTTTAAGGCATATAGAAAGCCAGTTTTTCCAGCACCATTTGTTAAAGAGGCTGTCTTTCTTCCAATGTACATGTTTGGCCCCTTTGTCAAAGATGATGTGGCTAAGTGTGTTTGTAGTTGTGGCTGTATCTTCTAATCTATTCCACTGATCTTCAGGTCTGTTTTGATTCCAGTACCATGCTGATTTTATCACAGTAACTTTGTAGTATAGTTTCAAGTCAGGGATTGTGATGCCTCCTGCCTTCCCTTTGTTGCCCAGAATTGCCTTTGCTTTTCTAGGTCTTTTCTGGTTCCAGTTGAATTTCATGAATGCTTTCTCTAGCTCTGTGAGGTAGGCAAGTGGTATTTTGATTGGGATTGCATTAAATCTGTATAATAATTTTGGGAGAATGGCCATTTTCACGATGTTTGTTCTTCCTATCCATGAACAGGGAATATTTTCTGAAATCTTCTTCGATTTCCTTCTTTAGAGTAGCGTAATTTTCACTGTATAGATCTTTTATTTCCTTTGTTAGATTGATTCCTAAGTATTTCATTTTGTGGATGTTATAGTGAAGGGTGTGGTTTCCCTTATTTCTCTCTCAGTGACTTTGTTGTACAGGAATGCTATTGATTTTTGAATGTTGACCTTGTATCCAGCTACATTACTGAATTTGATTATTACTTCTAGAAGTCTTCGAATGGATTTTTAGAGGTCTTCTATGTAGAGTATCATATCATCTGCAAATAATGATAATTTCATTTCTTTCTTTCCTATCCTTATTCCCTTCATTTCTTTCTCTTGTCTAATTGCCCTGGCTAATATTTCCAGAACTATATTGAATAGGAGTGGTGATAATGGACATCCTTGTCTTGTTCCTGATTTTAGGTTGAAAGTTTTCAGTTTTTGTCCATTTAGTAAGATGTTGGCTGTTGGTTTATGATATATGGCTTTATCAAGTTGAGGTAGAGACCATCTATTCTATTCATGAATCTGAGTTTTTATGTTCCTCTTCTTGATAAGGTTGGCTAAGGGTTTATCAATCTTATTTACTCTTTCAAAGAACCAACTCTTCAATTCGTTAATTCTTTGTATTTCTTTTTAGTTTCAATTGCATTAATTTCTGCTCTAATCTTAATAATTGCCTCCCTTCTTTAGGCTTTGGACTTAACTTGCTCTTCTTTTGCTAGAAGTTTGAGGTGCAGCATTAGGTTGTTTATGTGTGCTCTTTCCATTTTTCTGATGTGAGAGTTTAGTGCTATAAATTTCCTTCTGAGGACTACTTTCATTGTGTCCCACAAGTTCTGGTAATTTGTATTTGCATTTTCATTCAACTGTAGATATTGTTTAATTTATTCTTTTACTTATTCTGTGACCCATTGTTTATTTAGGAGAGTATTATTTAATTTCCATGTGTTTATGCAGTTATTGTAGGTTTTTTTGTCATTCATTTCCAATCTTACTACGCTATGGTCAGATAATATGCATGGAATTATTTCAGTTCATTTGCAATTACTTAAGCATGCTTTGTGGACCAGTATATGATCTATTTTAGAGAGTGACTCATGTACAGCTGAGAAGAATGTGTATTCTGATGTTGATGGGTGGAATACTCGGTACATATCTACTAGGTCCATTTGTTCACAAGTTTGATTCAGTTCTGTTATTTCTTTGCTGATTTTTTGTTTGGTTGATTTGTCTCTCTGTGACAGTGGGGTGTTAAGGTCCACTGTTATAACTATATTATTATTTATTTGGTTTTTCATATCTAATAAGAATTGTCTTACATAGTTGGGTGCTCCCATATTCGGTGCATATGTATTTATGATTGTAATCTCTTCCTCTTGAAGTTTTCCCCTGACAATTATGTAGTAACCTTCTTTGCATCTTTTGATCATTTTTGGTTTGAAGTTTACATTTTCTGCAAACATAATAGCTACCCCTGTTTTCTTTTGGGTTCCTGTTGCATGGTGTATTGCTTTCCTGCCTTTGATTTTTAGTCTGTGAATTCCTTTTTAAGTGAAATGTGTTTCTTGTACACAGCATATTGTTGGGTTTTGTTTCTTAACCCACTCTGCCAGTCTGTTTCTTTTTATTGGTGAGTTGAGACCATTTACATTGATTGATATAACTGATATATATTGGCTCATCCCTGTCATGATATCTTTCTGTTGTTGGTTTTCTACATTTTCTGTTTAATTATTTTCCCTGCTTAGTGGTTTCCTTTTGCTGCTATTCTTAATATTTTGGCTATCTTTGTCTCTTTCTAGAGTGTCTTTCAGTACTCTTTGTAGTGTTGGTTTGGTGGCCATAAATTTCTTCAGTTGTTCTTTGTCATGAAAGTATCTTATTTCTCCATCAATTTTAAGGATAATTTTGCAGGGTACATCAATCTCGGTTGAAAGTTGTTTTCTTTCAGGATTTGAAATACTTCACTCCAAGCTCTTCTTGACTTAAAGGTTTGTGTTGAGAAGTCTGCTGTGATTCTGATAGGCTTTCCTTCATAGGTGATCTGTTTCTTTTCTCTGACAGCTTTTAGTATTTTGTTCTTGTGCTGTATTTCTGATACCCTTATCATTATATGTCTGTCTGGAGATTTATTTTGGTTATGGTTCATTGGGATTCTGTATGCCTCACTTACCTGTATTTCAGATTCTCTTCCCATGTTTGGAAAGTTTTCTATTATTTCTGTGAATAGACTTCGTAGGTCATTAGTCTGGACCCCTGCTTTTTCATTTATGCCTATTACTCTTATGCTATTACTCTTGGCAACATCTTGCAGCTGTTGAATTGTTGATTCTTGGTTCCTTACTATTTTTAAGAGATTTTTTCTTTCGTGGCCATGATCTCCCATGCTGTCTTCATGATCTAAGATTCTATCTTCAGCTTCATTCAAGTGATTTTTCAAACTTTCCATGAAATTTTTCGTTTCCTGCATTTCCCTTTGCATCTGTTTCATGCATTCTGTTTGTGTCTTATATTGTTCATTCAAAGTTTCGATCATTTTCTTAAGTTCTTCTATTTTTTATGTTGTTCTTCTTTAGATACGCACAACATTTCTTTAATAATGATTCTTATTTCATTTTTTAGCTGAGAGAATATTTCTGATTTGAATTTCTCTGTAGCTTCATCAAACTGTTTCTTTACTGCATTTTCTATCATTTCAGAAAATTCAGTTGTGTGACTCCCATTGTCTTCCATTTCAGTGTCTCTTGGGTTTCCTCTCAGTGGGTTGGGGGACTGAGACTGCCTCTTGGTCTTTCATTTTGTCATTTTTTTCTAGAGCCTATGTGGCTCTGTGTCCTGTGAGGCTGACCGGGTTTCCCCTGGTGGGTCACACTGAGCCATGGGACCCAGTAGAGCTGGATCTTGTGTGCAGCAAGTGAGGGTGGCCTCCCCAGGCATGTGGGTGGAGCCTCCGCCTTCCCGGGTGGGGGCTAAGGCCTCTCGGTCCCAGGGAGCTAGGCAGATTGTACCCCAGCATGTGGCCCTCCCCTGACCCTAAGTCTGGCTTCAAGGAATTCAGGAGTTCCCCTGTACCAGGCAAGTCTGGGTGAGTCCCAGGCCTACAGTGCCAGGGCCTTGCTTCTGGCTGGGTGGGGCCCACAAGCTCTAAGATGTGGCTCAGCCTGCTCCACTGAAGTATGGAGCTCGCGCATGCTCTGTGCTCTGGTCAGGGGAGCCCAAGCTCTCCAAGGCCCTGCAGCTATGCTGGTCAGTCCCTGATGAGCAGTTCTGGGGTCCTGGGCTGGGCTGGGCTGATTACCTCTGTGTCCTGCAAGGCTGGCTGGGCATTCCTCTGGTGGGTCACTCTGAGCCGTGGGGACCTGGTAGAGCTGGATCTTGTGTGCAGCAAGTAACGACAGCCTCCTAGTGTGTGTCTATAATCTAATTTCTGATGTCCTTTTATTGATTCTCTTTTGGTCTAGTTGACCAACTACTGAGAGTGGGGCACTGAAGTCCCCAGTGTGGTTCTATTCATGTTTATATGTCCTTTGATTTCAAATGGATATTTTAATGAAATCAATTGCACAAAAATTCATTGCGTGTATATTTGTAGTTGCTATTGTTTCTTTCTCTATTCTTCCCTTTACCAGTGTGTAATGATCTTTTTTCCTGTCTTCTAAATAGTATTGATCCAAAGTCGATTTTATCAGACATAAGTGTAGCTGCTACTTCTTACAACTTTAACTGCTTTCGTTCCTTTCCTACCATTTCACTTTTCATCTTTATAGATGAGGTGTATCTTTTGAGGCAACATGTAAACGAGTCTTATGTTTTTATCCTGTTTGCCAGTCTGTCTTAATTAGACAGTTAAGATATTTCACATTATGTGTTATTGAAATGTATGCACTAATTCTTGCCATTTTTGCACTCTTTGATTCATTATTCTGTCTCTCTGTCTCTCTCTCTCCCTCCCCCTAATATTCCAGTGAAATTAGCTCCTTCACTTGTGTTTCTGATTGTTGTTTTCAAAATCTCTATTTAGGATTGTCTTATGCTATTGGTCATGGATTTCTTGAGTTTTTCCTTATCTTGGAAGTCCTCTTGATTTTGAAGGCTATTTCTACTATTTTGAAGGCTAGCCTTGCAGGATATTGTAATCTGCTTTGGCAATCAAATTATCTTCTTGGAATTTCTTATGACCAGTACGTACAAATATTTTTCTTCTTGTTCTTTCTTTTTTTGTTATGCTGCAAAGTAGCATGGCAACCTTCTAATAATTTATATTCCATGTGGTGCTCTTTTATAAAAACTAAATGCAGTTTCTTCAGCTACTTATCTTCTATAGACCTCTTCCATACCACTAATGCTACACATTCTGTTTACTGAGTGAACAAAATCTATTTTTTTAGGGCAATGTGCAATGTAGGTCAGTACCTCTCTAGAGATACTTAGGTCTTCACTATAACTGTCACTACCTTTTATCATTGTGTTAGCATCTGTTATGGTTTATACATTGTGTCAACTTGAGAAGTCTAGAAGCTTAATTAAGTAAGGCAGCAGCTTTACATCCCGGGGTGTAGCGCACAAGCAGTTACTTGGCCATTGTGTCAATTTGAGAAGGTCAAAAGTTTAGCTGAGAGACTCAGCAGGGAGCCAGGGGTCTTACTTGGTAAACATCCTCGTCCTGTGCAAAGGAAGGCAAGGGGAGGGGGTGTCCTGTGTACTACATAAAGGAGGAGAAGAGGCTTGCTCTTTGCCCCCTTTTACTCTGGCTGTTTTTGCTTAGCTGCTGCCTTGAAGTGTTGCTCCTGTGCCATGCCAGTTGATTGTGGACTGAAACCTCCAAAAACTATAAGATATATAAACCTTTTCTTCCCTAATTTTGGGCGTCAGGTATTTTGTCTCAGCGACAAGTGAAAGGTAACCAAGACAGCATCCACACTCTCCTCTTCACCACGTGAATATCATAAACAAGAAAAACTGCAATTGGCTAGTCTTGACTGTTGGAACTGGCTGCATTGGGCATCATTTCCCATTCTGTCTGCTTTTATAGTTTTTGTGAAATTCATCACTGTTTTTGTAATAGTTTTCTTTTACTAAAAGTTCCGTATGCTAGTACCTAACTCACTGGCTGCCAATTTAGACACCTTTGTTGTTACCTTTCATGTTTTTTTTTCCTTCTGTCATTTTATTACTCACTTTAAAAAATTCCATCAATGACGTCTGTACTAAGAAGTAGGAAGTGAAGAAAAATTACTAAGAGGACAAAATTAAGCAGAATTTAAAAAGTATTTCACAAATTAGACATCAGTGATTGTCATCAGTAAATAAAAAAATACCGGCAAGTTTAAATTTAACTTTTATAAAACATCTTATTAGTCAGCATAAAGGTTGGAAGTTAATGTGTAGAAAATGATAGATTATGCTATATGATATGACAATATGTATTTCACAGTTTATGAAAAAACAAAATAAAATTTTCCTAGTTAATGGGCCTCAGGACATAAAGAGCTTATATGATTTATTTTAAAAATTAAAATATTTTCTAAGATAAATTCAAGCATGGCATTTATGTTCACTTCTCACATGTCTAGAGTATCCCTGTATGACTTGAATAATCAAGAATAAATAAAAAAGAATGATAATCAATGGACCAAAAATTTAACATGAATCCAAGTGTACCTGTCATTGAGGAAATGAAACTCAGGTGGTTTTCAGATCTTATGATGTCTCTTTATTTATTTATATGTTGTGTTAGGGATGCACTGCTATTCTGATTATCACTTTCCCTTTGAGGTTATAAATCTATACCCCACTCTCAGCTCCATGTCTTGATTCCCATTTCCCATCACCTCACCCCTCCTGACAGCTGTCTTTCCCCCACAAAGCTACCATATTGCTTACAAACACACTTCCCCTGACTGAGTTCCAGCTGCCCTGCAGCCAGCAAAAGATCCAGGGAAAATACAGAGCCAGGGTAGGGTTTGTATTCAGGGCTGGAACTGCTCTGTTGATGTTTTACTGCTATAAGTTCTTCATACATCTATTAATTTTCCTTTTCTGTTGGAGCTATGGAGGCTATAGAACTGAGAAAAATACATCAAAGATAGAGAAGAGGCAGTATTACAATACCTGCATCACTTTCTCCTAACCCTAGGCAGCGTGGAAGAGTCACCCAGAACATGTGTTAATGAGAGGGCAACAGTAGACTTCTCCTGGGATCCCAACACTGGACCTGCTCCAAGAAAATTCAGCACTCAGGATATGCCCATGGTTCCAGACTCCAGATGAGTACCTGAGGAATAAGCCTCCAGGCTTGTCCAGGGCTCTACTAGCTTCTGTGATCCTAGGGTCCAGGCAGATATCTACAAACAGAAGTTTCCTTCTCTTTGCTCATCCAGCCAGAAAGACCAAGGATCCTGGTATACCCCTGTGTTAGGCTAATCCCAGAAGCCACAGGAAGCCACCAAAGAATCAGAGTTCAGGCCATTTTAGCAGCTGGATCACTCTTCATCCCAAGTCATCAGACTGAACCTTGCATACATAGGATGCAGACCCATCCAGGGCCAAGGAAGCCTTTGGGTTCCAAGGCTTTAGTCTCGCCCCAGCATCAGATGAGGATCATTCACCTCAAGTAACATGCCAGCATCAACAGACATAAGACTGAGTTTATGGTCAAGGACCCAGAATCCAGGAAGGTTCTCATAGACCTCATTTTTTTTTTTTTTTTTTTTTTTTTGCGGCACCAGGGATTGAACTCACAACCTCGCGCCTGCCAGGGCAGGCGCTTAAGGCACTGAGCCAAACTCCCTGCCCTGGTTTTTTTGAGGCAGGGTCGCACTATGTAGCTCAGGCCGGCCTTGCACTCGCGTTGTAGCCCAAGCCGGCCTCGAACTCACAACGCTCCGCCTACCTCAGCCTCCCGAGTGCTGGGATTAAAGGCGTGCGCCACCACGCCCGGCTAGACCTCATTTTCTGACAACAAACAATTTCCTGAGATTGCAGGCTGTAGACCAGCCTTGTGGATCTGTGCTTTTTGTCACTTGTAATTCCAGCATGGCCCAGGATTCAGGCTATTCTCATGGCCCCAAGTCAGCTGGGTCACAGTGTCCAGGAAGTCTGTCCCCACAGAGTTGGTGTCAGGCCCACCACAGTGTGTCCTTTAACTAGGCAAGATTCTGTTGACTGAGGCTTAATACCACACCTGTAAACCCAGATTCTAGAACCTTGTTGAATAAAAGTGACCAGAGTGTACATTCTTATCACTTTCTCATTCTTATGAAGAAGCTTCTAAACTTTCAACTTCTCACCTTTGGTTGTAATGTTAGCAGATGGATTGTTGTACGTGGCCTTTGTTTTGTTAAGGCACATTCTTTCTATTCCTAATTTTTTATAGTTTTATCATGCAGAGATGTTGAATTTTATCAAATATATTTTTTGTGTGTATTGCAATGACAATATGTTTTTCCCTTCATTCCTTGAATGTAGTACATCTCATTTATGGACTTGCATATTTTGAAGTATGCTTGTATCTCTGTGATAAAAGCTACTTGACTGTACTAGATCATTTTTATCAGTTCTGTTGAGGATTTGTATACCTGTGCTCAGCAAGAATGGTGATCTGAAATTTCCTTTTGCAGTATCTTGATCTTATTTTAATATCAGAATAATATTGGTTCACAAGATGAGTTTCTGTTTTCAAAGTTTTCAGATGTTTGAGAAGGATTTGTATCAGTTCTTTTTGAACTGTTTGGTAGAATTCAACTGTGAAGCTATAAAGTATCAGATTTTTCTTGGATGAGAAAATTTTTATAATTGATTTAATTTACTTATTGGTAGGTCAGTCTGCTTATTCATGAGTCAGATTTCTGGATGTTGTTATGATGTCTATTCTCTCCTCTTCAAATTAATATCCCCCTACAAAATATCAAAACAGGTATTTTTAAATTTAAAATTTGTTTTAATATTATACTGAAATACAATTCTATTAATGACTTTGAATAATATTACAAAAAGTTTGTTTTTTAAAACTAGAAAAAAGTACAGAATTTTTGAATTTATTGTTGACATATACTTTGGAGAGCATTTTGAAAACTAAAAGTTCTGCATGCCTGCAATTTTAAGAAAATTAATATTAAACAGAAATGCATAAAAGTACACATTCACACCCATAGTTCCTCTCCAGGGAACAAAATAAATATGCCATGTAGGATCAGTGGAGATCATTTCGTAATATAAAAACCAGAACTCTAGTTTTCTCCTCACAGTACAAAGTGGGGAAAAGAAACTCATATTGCATGAGCAGCCTATCTCAGTTATTTACAATTTTCGAAGCAAATGGGGTTTAAGAAGCATTTTATCGAGGTCTCTATATTGCAAGTATTTACAATCCAGTCATAGAACTGTTCTGGTAACCTGGTTATAAAAGGGTGCTACCCGGTGAGTTGATTACTCAGTAACATGTAAGTAATTAAATTTCAGACCGTAATGCTTTGAGAAGATAAATCTCTAGAATGTAATCTTTATCTGACACTTATTTGGCATTTGAATATGAAAATCCTCAAAAATAATTTGATCATATAGAGACTAATATTTAACTAGTTTTTGAAAACAAAATACTCCTGCCTCAAACTTTTTTCCTTTAAGATAACCTCCCATCAATTTTTGATGTGGCAATGTGATAGATTCAATATAGTATGAATTTTGTGTTAATTCATACATAAACTGGGAAAAACAAAGTGAAACATCAGTAGCAATGACAGTACTGCTGAAAATGCAATGAGTGCATGCACTGACTCCACATGAGGAAAGTAATCATAACCTACTGTGAACATGGACCAGTGGAAAAAAAAGTTGAAGAAATAAATTACACCTAGAAAAAAGCAAATTGCAAAGAAATAATTCAAGTAGGAATACAAACAGGAAATACTTTAAATAATAGTGGTGATAATTTCAATGAAAAGACAACAGGAAAATACAAAGTAAAAGAACATATTTAAAATAGATACAAAACATGAGTGAATTATTCCTTTCTCTTATCATTATCTCAGTGCATGATGTTTGTTGAAAATACATTTTTCATTCCTGCATTAAACAAGCAGCTCATTTTTCAAACATCAACTACTGAAAACTCTGTATGGTGAGAGAGTTTTAGATTAAGAGAGCATGAAATTCAAGGAATTCTTGAATGTTTGTTGGAGTGAAATAACATATTCTAGAAAAATGCAATCTAATTAGAATGATACCTGGTTTATTGGGAGGCTTCACATAAAAAAGAGTGATGGTATTTCATGAAAGGGCATGAATAAAACTTTAAGAATATTATTTGAATTCTGAAAAGAACATCATTCTATGAAGGATGCTTGGAGATGATT
>RJWM01049799.1:0-10983 GCA_004363535.1 Dasyprocta punctata
AACTTCTGTAAAACAGGACTGCTTTAAGAAAATTTAGCTCAGACTTAGCAAAATATACATGCTCATGTAATAGAATTCGGGACTCCTTCCACCGGTTAAAAGCCACTAGGTTGGTGGCCATCCTTAAGACTTGGAGGACAGGTTTCACTGACACAGACTGAGTCTGTTACTCTTCTACACTCAAGAGGAATTGTCAAGTCTGTTGTGCTTCAGTTTCTTTTCCTTGGCCTTACTTCTAATCTTTCCCCACCACTATGTACTTTTCTTTTTAGAGGCATGTAAAATCAGAAAAATAACCCAAGACTCCTAGAAAATTAACCTTTGACTCCTACTAAGCAAAGCCCATAGAAAATGAGCAATTGTTAATGTAGAAGACAGGGAAATCATCTTAGATGAGGGACATGAACCCCAACTCTGAGTCAGGAGACACATTGGAATTTTGCCTGTCCAGGACAACACACATAAGCAACATCCCAGCTTAGTATTCTGTGCAGGTCTCCCTTGGGCAATGGAACCTGAAACACAGTGGAAAGAACCAACTTCTAAGTGGAACCAGAAGGAGCTATTTCCAAAAGCACCACACTTACCTCACCAAGACATATTTCCTGTAAGGGATGCTCTCCAACTTGTTATTTATGTGTAGAGGAAAATACTTTGATAAGAAGTTGTGGATTTTAGAACTTTTATTGTAAACTTGAAAAGTGCTAGGTAATGATCTTGCACAGGCTTTTAATTCTCCCTTGTAGAACTTTGACAACAGTGCTTGCTCTGCCAGGTTGTTAAATTCTCTTAGAGCAGCTGCCAGTCTTAAAGCAGAGGACAAGTTTCTCCATCAGTCCTTTGGTGAATCCCCATTAAAGCCAATGGTCAATTGAATGTTGACCAGATAGACAGCTGGGTTCCTTTCTGGAGAGAGATCTGGCTGTGTGGGCAAATAGCAACTGAGAACAACTGATGGTTATGACCAGGGCTACTCTCTGGTGGATACTCAAATGGTCCTCGGTGGAAAATGGCTCCCTATCCCAGAGAAATTTTCACTGATCTATCATACGAATCTCTCTCTCCCAGTAAACTAGAAATTCTAACTACCAATTTCAGGAAATTGGGAAACCACTTAGACTACCCCTTCCTTCAGAAATTATGCTGCGGTGGCTTACAACAACCGTTTTCATTTCAGAGCAACTAGCAGGGGAATGGTTTGCATTTGTGCCTTACATGTGTTAACTAAGAGTAAAAAAAGAGATTTTAGCCTTTTCTTTTATGTGTACATAGAAGACAGATGTGTTTTTACTAACATGTAAAATGTGATTACTAGATGATAAACATAAGTTTAACATGTGAGCTTTGAAATTATATAAATTTAAAGAAAACATGGCCTTGTCCTGCTGCTAGGAAAGATAGCCTAGATGGTTTAATGGATAGCACAAGTATCTTGCAGACTTGCTGGCCCCTGGGCCCTGAGCAGGAATTCCCCCAAAATTGTTGCATTTATCTATCTCCAGAGGTGATTTCCTTTACAGCACAGTCACAGAGGTGCTCTATATACTTCCAACTCATCTTTTTACATATGCCCTCTTCAATGCACAAAAGCAATAGTTTATTACAAACTTATTCTTCCTTGTTTTTTATTTTTTCTGATCTTTATTTATTTATTTATTTCTGGTACTGGGGTTCAAACTCACAACCTTGCGCTCATCAGGTAGGTGCTTATTCCACTGAGTTAAATCCCTGGCCCCTCATCCTTCCTTCTTTAAACAGTCCTGTCATAATTAAGATCATCTGTGACTTGGGCTTGCAAATGTCTTATGGGAATAAGTTCACAAGTTACTAGGAAGACAAAATTGCACACCAGTTTGAGGCTGGATAAATTGGTTGAATTTTGTCTCCTACTCTCTCCAGATGGCATCCAGCTGCTCTGGAGTGGAATCTACTCAAGAAATGCCTTGGGGTATAAAAATCAAATAGAAATAAAGAGGGGTTTCCCAAATGTGGGAAGCCACAGAGATGACTCTCCTTACAAAGAAGAACAACTATCTCCATTTTGGATAAATTTGGCCCTATCTCCATGTATTGGTATGCACAGAGCTGGCTAGGCTATTTCTTTGTCCTTTCAATTGGCTTTAAGGAATGTGAATTGGGCTGGTTGAGGAGCTGATGTATAATCTCTGAAGCAAAGTGACAGGTCAGTGTTCCCGGCCCAGTGTCTCCCCAAATATGTGGTTGAGCCAGGTGGGATGGAGAGCCATGCTCCACATCATTGGCTGGGACCAAGCCTAGAGAAAGAGACTATGACTTCCCAGGGCAAAAAGGATTGTATATCAGAACTGAAGCACCAACCCCAAATAATTAGCTACCACCTCAGTTGTTATGCAGATTGCTCTCTCTGCATTGCTTGCCCTCTGTGTATCACAGAGGTGATCTCATATCTCCTACCTAGCCCAGTTCACGGTAGTCATGGCAGTCATGTATTTGCTGCCACTCTCACAGTCACTCACCCCTGAGCCACTCCACTCATGGAGAATTAATAATAGCTGGGTTGGGCCCTGGGTCATGATCTTTGCTCTGGTGAACCACCATCTTGGCTGGTTTTAGGACCCCTTGGCTCCCCACAACTGTATTTTTGTCTCAGTGTCTTTCTTCTTCTTCTTTTTTTTTATTTATTTAAGCGAAGAAAAAAAAGACATATATAACAAAGACAACAAGCAAAAGAGACAAACAAACGAGTAGACTAAATGCACAACAGTAACACTGCAGGTTTACAAAACCGGATGATAGAAACTTGACAATGGTTGCAATATTGCGTATCATTATTTTTAAAATGGTTACTTACATTAACAGATATAGACATGTAAAATTGATCTAATCATATGAGTATTAATTGTTCTTTCTCAGTAATGAATACATTCAGCAGTGTGTTCATTGTAGTTATATCTTTTCCTCTTCCCTTTGCTCTTTCTGCCTTTTCCCTTCCCAATTACTTTTGCTCTTCGAGCTGTTTTTTACCCTTACATAGCATTTATTATAGATTTTGGATCATATATACTTTTCTGTTTCTTACACTAGGGAGACAATACAGTATTTACACATGTGGGTTTGATTTATCTCACTTATGAGTATGGCCTCAAGTTGTGACCATTTGCTTATGAAAGTCTCAATGCAATCTTTCTTAATAGCTGAGTAGTACTCCATTGTTTAAAAATACCACATCTTTTTATCCATTCTTTGATTGATGGGCACTTGGGTTGTTTCCAAGATCTGGCTATTACAAATTGGGTTGCTATAAACATGGGTGCACATATATCACTGTGGTATGATGTTTTCAATTCTTCTGGGAAAATGCTTAGAAGAGGGATAGCTGGGTTGAATGGGATCTCTAACCCTAGCTTCTTGAGGAATCTCCACACTGATTTCCACAATGGTTGCACCAGTCTACACCCCCACCAACAGTGGAGAAGAGTTCCTTTTTCCCCACAGCCCCTCCAGCATTTGTTGTTTGCTTGATTTTTTAATCTTGGCCATTCTTTCTGGAGTGAGATGGAATCTCAGTGTTGTTTTAATTTGCATTTCCCGAATGACCATTGATGTTGAACATTTTTCATATATTTATTTGCCATTTGTATTTCTTTCTCTGAGAAGTGTGTACTCATGTCAGATGCCCATTTTTGGATTGGGTCCTTGAATTTTAGGGGCCTGATTTCTTTTAATTCTGTATATGTTTTAGATAGAAGTCCTTTGTCTGATGGACAATTGGCTAAGATATTTTCCCAATTCGTGGGTTTTCTTTTCACTCTGTTGGAGATTTCCTTTGACATCCAAAAACCTTTTTAGTAAGATGAGATCCCAGTTGTTGATTCTGGGAAGTGTTTCCCATGCAATTTGATTTTTGTTCATGAACTCTCTGCCTACTCCTAAGTCATCAAGATTTTTACCTACTCTGTCTTCTAGTAAGTTTAGTGTCTCTGTTTTAATATTCAGATCTTTGATCCATTTTGACTTTATTTTAGTGCATGGTGATAGGCATGAATCTAGTTTTAGTTCACGGCATATAGAAAGCCAGTTTTTCCAGCACCATTTTTTAAAGAGGCTATCTTTCTTCCAATGTACATGTTTGGCCCCTTTGTCAAAGATGAGGTGGTTGAGTGTGTTTGTAGTTGTGGCTGTATCTTCTAATCTATTCCATTGATTTTCAGGTCTGTTTTGATTCCAGTACCATGCTGATTTTATCACAGTGGCTTTGTAGTATAGTTTCAAGTCGGGGATTGTGATGCCTCCTGCCTTAACTTTGTTGCCAAGAATTGCCTTTGCTATTCTAGGTCTTTTCTGGTTCCAGATGAATTTCAGGAATGCTTTCTATAGCTCTGTGAGGTAGGCAAGTGGTATTTTGATTGGGATTGCAATAAATCTGAATAATAATTTTGGGAGAATGGCCATTTTCACGATGTTTGTTCTTACTATCCATGAACATGGAATATCTTTCCATTTTCTGAAATCTTCTTCGATCTCCTTCTTTAGTGTAATGTAATTTTCACTGTATAGATCTTTTACTTCCTTTGTTAGATTGATTCCTAAGTATTTCTATTTTTGGATGTTATAGTGAAGGGTGTGGTTTCCCTTATTTCTCTGTCAGTGACTTTGTTGTTTGTGTGCAGGAATGCTATTGATTTTTGAGTGTTCACCTTGTATCCAGCTACATTACTAAATTTGGCTATTACTTCTAGAAGTCTTTTAATGGATTTTTGGGGGTCTTCTATGTAGAGTATCATATCATGTGCAAATAATGATAATTTCACTTCTTCCTTTCCTATCCTTACTCCCTTTATTTCTTTCTCTTGTCCAATTGCTCTGGCTAATATTTCCAGAACTATATTGAATAGGAGTGGTGATAATGGACATCTTTGTCTTGTTCCTGATTTTAGGTTGAAAGTTTTCAGTTTTTCTCCATTTAGTAAGATGTTGGCTGTTGGTTTATGATATATGGCTTTTATGAGGTTGAGGTAGAGACCATCTATTCCGATTTTCTGTAGGGTTTTGATCATGAATGGGTGTTGGATTTTGTTGAAAGTTTTTCTGCATCTATTGAGACGATCATGTGGTTCTTGCCCTTGGCCCTGTTGATACGGTGTATTACATGTATTGATTTCCATATGTTGAACCATCCCTGCATTCCTGGGATGAATCCCACTTGATCGTGGTGTATAATCTTTCCGATAACTTGCTGTATTCCATTTGCCAGTATTTTATTGAGGATTTTTGCATCTATGTTCATTAGGGAGATTGGCCTGTAATTTTCTTTTTTGGTTGGGTCTTTCTCTGATTTTGATATTAGGGTAATACTTGTTTCCAGGAATGAGTTAGGGAGACTTGCTTCCCTTTTGATTTCATTGAAGAGTTTGAGGAGTGTTGGCATTAAGTCTTCCCTGAATTTCTTATAGAATTCAGCAGTGAATCCATCAGGACCCGGGCTTTTCTTTGTTGGTAGGGTCCTAATTACATTTTCAATTTCATTAACTGAAATTGGGTTATTCAGCAGCTTTATGTCTTCTTGATTTAGCTTTGGTAATTCATAGGTTTCTAGGAACTGTCCACTTCTTCTGTGTTATCGAAAATATGTGAGTAAAGGTTTTTGAAGTAGGTGTTGATGATCTTCTGTATTTCCACCGGGTCTGTAGTGATTTCACCCTTTTCATTTCTTCTTGCATGGATCTGAGTTTTTTCTTTCCTCTTCTTGATAAGGTTGGCTAGGGGTTTATCAATTTTATTTACTCTTTCAAAGAACCAACTCTTTGATTCATTGATTCTTTGTATTATTTTCTTAGTTTCAATTGCATTAATTTCTGCTCTAATCTTAATAATTTCCTCCCTTCTTTGGGCTTTGGACTTGACTTGCTCTTCTTTTGCAAGAAGTTTGAGGTGCAGCATTAGGTTGTTTATGTGTGTTCTTTCCATTTTTCTGATATGAGAGTTTAGTGCTATAAATTTCCCTCTGGGGACTGCTTTCATTATATCTCACAGGTCCGGTAATTTGTATTTGCATTTTCATTCAATTGTAGATATTGTTTACTTTCTTCTTTAACTTCTTCTGTAACCCATTGGTTATTTAGGAGGGTATTATTTAATTTCCATGTGTTTATGCAGTTATTGTAGGTTTTTTTGTCATTCATTTCCAATTTTACTGCACTGTGGTCAGATAATGTGCATGGAATTATTTCAGTTGATTTGCATTTACTTAGGCTTGCTTTGTGAACCTGTATATGATCTATTTTAGAGAATGAGCCATGTGCAGCTGAGAAGAATGTGTATTCTGATGTTGATGGGTAGAATACTCGGTATACATGTACTAGGTCCATTTGTTCACAAGCTTGATTCAGTTCTGCTATTTCTTTGCTAATTTTTTGTTTAGTTAATCTATCTCTCTGTGACAATGGGTTGTTAAGGTCCCCTGTTATAGCTGTATTATTGTTTATTTGGTTTTTCATGTCTATTAAGAATTGTCTTACATAGTTGGGTGCTCCCATATTTGGTGTATATATATTTATGATTGCGATCTCTTCCTCTTGAAGTTTTCCCCTAACAAGTACGTAGTGACCTTCTTTATCTCTTTTGTTCATTCTTGGTTTGAAGTTTGCATTGTCTGCAAACAAAATAGCTACCCCTGCTTTTTTCTGGGTTCCTGTTGCATGGGGTATTGTTTTCCAGCCTTTGATTTTTAGTCTGTGAATTTCCTTTTGAGTGAAATATGTTTCTTATACACAGCATATTGTTGGGCTTTGTTTCTTAACCTACTCTGCCAGTCTGTTTCTTTTTATTGGTGAGTTGAGACCATTTACATTGATTGATATAACTGATATGTACTGGCTCATCCCTGTCATGATATCTTTCTATTGTTGGTTTTCTACATTTTCTGTTTAATTACTTGCCCTGCTTAGTGGTTTCCTTTTGTTGTTGTTCTTAAGATTGTGGCTAACTTTGTCTCTTTGTAGAGTGTCTTTCAGTACTCTTTGTAGTGTTGGTTTGGTGGCCATAAATTTCTTCAGTTGTTCTTTGTCATGAAAGTATATTATTTCTCCATCAATTTTAAAGGATAGTTTTGCAGGATACATCAATCTGTGTTGAAAGTTGTTTTCTTTCAGGATTTGAAATACTTCACTTTAAGCTCTTCTCAACTTAAAGGTTTGTGTTGAGAAGTCTGCCGTGATTCTGATAGGCTTTTCTTCATAGGTGATCTGTTTCTTTTCTCTGACAGCTTTTAGTATTTTCTTCTTGTGCTGTGTTTCTGATACCCTTATTATTATATGTCTGGCTGAAGATTTATTTTGGTTTTGCTTAATTGGGGTTCTGTATGCCTCAGTTACCTGTATTTCAGATTCTCTTCCCATGTTTGGAAAGTTTTCTGCTATTATTTCTGTGAATAGTCTTTGCAGGTCATTAGTATTGACCCCTGCTTTTTCATTTATGCCTATTAATCTTATGTTATTTCTCTTGGCATCATCTTACAGCTGTTGAATTGTTGTTTCTTGGTTCCTTACTATTTTTAAGAGATCTTTTCTTTCATGGCCATGATCTCACATGCTGTCTTCAAGATCTGAGATTCTATCTTCAACTTCATTCAAGTGGTTCTTCAAACTTTCCATGGAGTTTTTAATTTCCTGCATTTCCCTTTGCATCTGTTTCATGCATTCTGTTTGTGTCTTATATTGTTCATTCAAAGTTTCGCTCATTTTCTTAAGTTCTTCTATTTTTTTATCTTGCTCTTCTTTAGATACACACATTTCTTTAATAATGATTCTCATTTCATTTTTTAGCTGAGAGAATATTTCTGATTTGAATTTCTCTATAGCTTCATCAAGCTGTTTCTTTATTGCATTTTCTATCATTTCAGAAAGTCTATTTGAGTGCCTCCCACTGTCTTCCATTTCAGTGTCTCTTGGGTTTGTTCTTAGTGGGCTGGGGGTCTGAGACTGCCTCTTGGTCTTTCATTTTGTCCTTTTCTTCTAGAACCTATGTGGTTCTGTGTCCTGTGAGGCTGACCAGGCGTTCCCCTGTGGTTTGCACTGAATGGTGGGTCATGCTCAGTTGTGGGACCTGGGAGAACTGGATCCTGTGCTCACCAAGTCAGGGTGGCCTCCTGGGGTGTGCGGGTAGAGGCTCCACCTTAACTGGGTGGGGTCCAAGGCCTCCTGGTCCCAGGGAGCTAGGCACAGTGTACCCCAGAGTGTGATGCCGCCCAGACCCTGAGTCTGTCTGCAAGGAGTTCAGAGCAATAGCTATGCCAGGGCAAGTCTGGGCGAGTCCCAGGTCTACAGTGCCAGGGCCTTGCTCCTGGCTGGGCAGGGCCCCATGAGCTTTAGGATGCCGCGGCACGCACGGGCCACTCCACTGAAGTATGGAGCTCACACGTACTCTGCATTCTGGTGGGGGGAGCCCAAGCTCTCCAAGGTCCTGCAGCTATGTTGGTCAGTCCCTGATGAGCAGCTCTGGTGTCCTGGGCTGATCTGGGCTGGGCTGTGTACCTCTGTGTCCTGCGAGGCTGGTCGGGCGTTTCCCTGAGGGTCGCGCTGAGTCTTGGGTTATGCTGAGTCGTGGGACCTGGTAGAGCTGGATCCTGCACGCAGCAAGGGACGGTGGCCTCCTGGGGCATGTGGGTGGAGCCTCTGCTTTAACTGGGTGGGGGCCAAGGCCTCCCGGTTCCAGGGAGCTTGGCAGAGTGTACCCCGGAGTGTGACACCACCCAGACCATGAATCTGTCTGCAAGTTCAGAGCAACAGCTGTGCCAGGGCAAGCCTGGGTGAGTCCCAGGCCTGCAGTGCCAGGGCCTTGCTCCTGGCTAGGCGGGGCCCTGCGACCTCTAGAATGCTGCGGCACGCATGGGCCGCTCCACTGAAGTATGGAACTTGTGTGCGCTCTGCACTCTGGTGTGGGGAGCCCAAGTTCTCCAAGGCCCTGCAGCTGTGTTGGTCAGTCCCTGATGAGCAGCTCTGGTATCCTGGGCTGATCTTGGCTGGGCTGCATACCTCTGTGTCCTGCGAGCCTGGCAGGGCATTCTCAGTGTCTTTCTTCTTGCCGTGGGTTGCACTGGAAGTGGTAGATTGGAATTACCTCACTAAGATACCAATAACTTCTCCTTAGTGTTACAAATATTAACCTTCCTGGGCTGCAATGAGGATGGGAAAGTGTTCTCTATACTCAAATTTTTCTTTTCTGCATTGCATACAAGTGTAGATCAATGTCAAAGTCTCTTTCTTCTTTGGAATGCATTCTTAAGCACTGAAAGATGTGGGAATCTTACATGTTTAAAAAGAGTCATTTGATATTTCTCTGCCCATGTGTATGACCTACCTTCCCTCAAGGACAAACCAAAATGCAGAGGACACTATTAATTATGATTTTTTTTCCAACTAAAATCATAGTGTAAAAAAGAGGGGGAAATGGCCAGAATTGTGCACTGTTGAAAGTTTATTTACATTAAGGAGCAGTCCTCATTGATATTCAAATGTAAATGTGAGACTCAGGAAAAGAAGACACCTTGGACCCTTAAGACATTCACTAAGATTGCTCCTACCCAACCTTTGGAATCTGAGGTCAAGGCAACCTTCATCAGAGTCTCATTCAGAATTATCGAACCTAAGGTTTCCCCTACTTTCCCTTCTGGCTTAAAGATGGGACTTCTAGACCAGCTGTAAGCCAGGCCTCTACAGGGCCATACCCATCCTTAACTGACTTGATGCAGGCTTCTAAAGGACAGTATCTTTTACAGGAAGTGAATGGGCAATTTGAAACTTTCAGAACTCATGTGCCTTTTTCTCTCAGTGACCTACAACAGATAAATTTAAATCCTAGAAAATTTTCAGTTGTCCACCATAAAAACATTGAGGTCTTCAGATGATTTACCCAGACCTATAAGCTAGGCTGGAAAGATGTAATGGTAATCTGAATCAAACATTGACTTGGAATGAAACACAAGGAGTGCTACAACCTGCAATTACATTTGGGGATGAATGTCATATTGTTACCGTTACACAGCCAGAAGATCAACAGCCAGGGCATCTACTAATTTCCCCTGGAGCTCAAACAGTCCCCAACCAAGGCTCCTGGTGGCCTAACAGCCAGACAGGAGATTGGAGCAGGAGATATTTTCAAGTGTGTATGCTTGAAGGTCTCAGAAGGACAAAAACCAAGTCATCTAGTTATTTTAGATTGCTAGCTATTTTTCAAGAGAAAGATGAAAACTCCTCTGCCTCTTCGATCAATTGCTAGAGACACTGGTAAAATGTGCTTCCTTAGATCCTGATTCAGTAGAGGGACAGATTATTGGGAAAGACATGTTTATCATCCAAACAATATCAGATACTAGAACAAAGCTACAAAAATAAATGTTGCTCCAGATATTTCACTTTAGTCAAAACTGCTTCCTTCATATTCTACAATAGGGACTGGGAGAAAGCCAATGTGAGAAAACAAAGAGACCACAAAGTGGCTGCCTTCATTGTGGCCTTAAGAGAACCAGACCTTAAGTCTGATTCTTGGGGCTCCAAGAACAGCTCAACAGCCAGGCTCAACCGCTACTACTGTTGGAAGCCAGGCCACCTGAAGAGGAATCGCCTTAAGAGGCCCCCAAGCCATGCCCTGAATATAAAGGCTGCCACTGGAAGGGAGACTGCACTCTGAGGCAGAGGCCCTAGAGCTCAGGTTTGTCTCCCCAGGTGGTCTAATAAGACTAAAGGGCCTCGGGGCACTCTGCCTTCTCCACTTGACCAGATTGTCATCTCTGCCTGTCATGTATATGTAGGAGCCCTGAGTAATCACGAGTAGAAAAAATGGCAGCCAATTGCTGAACATTGACACAAGTCTCTTTGTCCTTCTTCAACTCTGGCCTTCCTTCTGTGCATCATACTTCAATAAAAACAGTGGCATAAAATAAAAGACCATGTCTTGTTCATGCTATAACTGGGATAACTTTCTCTTCCACCATTCCTTTTAGCTATG
>RJWM01049800.1:0-10987 GCA_004363535.1 Dasyprocta punctata
AATGACTGAAACTTATCCTTTATAGCAGAGTAGAACTCCATTGTGCACAAATACCACATTTTCTTTATCCATTCAACTGTTGATGGACATACAGACACTTCCAAAATATAGCAATTATGAGCTATGCTGCTATAAACATGGCTATGCACGTATCACGGTAATATGATGCTTGTAATTCTTTCAGGAAGATATGTAGAAGGGGAATAGCTGGGCTGAATGAAATGCCTGGTTTCAGTGCTTTGAGGAATCTGTACATTGATTTCCATAGTGGTTGTACTAGTTTGCAGTCCCACGAACAATATATAGTAGGGTTCCTTTTTTCCTTCACCAGCGCTTGTTTGATTTCTTGATGATAGCCATTCTTTCTGGAGTAAGATGAATTGACAGTGGTTGTTTTAATTTGCATTTCTCTAATGGCCAGGACTGTTGAATATTTTTCATGTATTTATTGGTCATTTGTACTTCTTATTCTGAGAAGTGTGTTTATTCATTTCAGTTGCAAGTTTTTTATTGGGTCTTTCAATGGGGAGATGTCTATCTCTTCCAGTTCTTTATATATTCTTAATATGAATCCTCTGTCCTAGTGGTAGCTGGCAAAATTCTTTTTCCCATTCTGTAGATTATCTCTTCACTCTGTCGATTATTTCCCTTGCTATGTAAAAATATTTTAATTTGCTATAATCCCATCTGTTGATTCTTGATGTTATTTCTTGTGTAATCAGGTTTCTGTTCAGAAATTTTTTCCTATGCCCGTGTCTTCAAGAGTTTTATCTATTTTGTCTTCTGGCAGATTAAGTACTTCCATTTTAATATCTAAACCTTTGGCCATTTTAATTTAAGTTTAGGATATGGTGAGAGACATGGCTCTAGATTCAATTTTCTGCATGTATACTGTATAGCCAGTTTTACCAGCAGCATTTATTAAAGAGGCTATCTTTTCTTCAGTGTTTGTGTTTGACCAGTTTGTCAACGATAAAACAGCTGAATGTGCCTGGGGTTGTTTCCGCATCCTCTATTTTGTTTCACTTTTCTACATGTTTGTTTTTGTCGAAGCTTCATGCTAGTTTTTTCACTATAGCTTTGTAATATGACTTGAAATTTGGAATCATGATGCCTCCTGCTGTGTTATTTTTGCCTACGGTTGCTTTTGCCATTCTGGGTTTCTTCTGTTCCATTATAAATTTTAGGAGTGTTATTTCTGCTTCTGTGAGGGACGCTGCTAATATTTTGATTATCATTGCATGAAATCTATATATCAGTCTTAGTAATAAGGACATTTTGACAATACTGGTTCTGCTTATCCAGGAACAAGGGATATTTTTTCCAATTTTTGATGTCATTCTTTGATCTCCTTTTTCAGTGTAGTATGGTTTTAATTATAAAATTTTCACCTATTTTGTTAGGTTAATTCTTAATTATTGAAATTTTCTTGGAGTCATTGTAAGTAGTATTGTTTTTAATTTCTTTTTTGGTGGGTTCTTTATTGACATATCAGTGTGGTACTGATTTTTTTGTGTTGATTTTGTATTCTGCTACCTTGCTGAATTTGTTTATTAGTTTAGGAGGCTTTTGGTGAAATTTTTTGTGTGCATTGTGATTTCACCTTTTTCATATAACTATAATGATATGAATCTTTTCATTCCTTTTTTGGAGGGTAAGTTTGGCTAAAGGTTTGTCTATTTTGTTTATTCTCTCAAAGAACTAGCTCTTCAGTTCATCAATTCTTTGTATTGCTTTTAGTTTCAATTTTATTAATTTCTGCTCTGATGTGTAATTTCATTTTTTGAATTAGCTTTGGGTTTGGATTGTTTTTATTTTTCTAGGATCTTGAGATGAATCATTAGGTTATTTTTGTAGACTTGCCCGTCTTTTCTGTTGTGGCATTCACAGCTAAAATTTTCCTCTTAGGACTGCTTTTGCTATGTCTCATAGGTGCTAGTATGATGTATTGCCATTATTGTTTGATTCTAAAAGCAGTCTAATTTCTTCTGTGCCCTGTTGATTACTCAAGAGTGTATTATTTAATTTCCATGTGTTCATATACTTGCTGTGACTTATTTACCAATGACTTCTAGTTTCATTGCATTATGACCTGTTAATATGCATGGGGTAATGTCAATTCTTTTTGCATTTATTTAAGCATGTTTTATAGTCTAGTATGTGGTCTATTTTGGAGAAACTTCTGTGTTCTCAGAAGAATGTGGGTTTTGTTGTTGTTGAGTGGAATACTGTAGGTGTTCATTTGTTCAAAGATGTGGACCAACTCTGATATTCGTTGATCTGGTTGTTTTTGTAACAGTTTTGAAAGCACAAAATTAATAGCAGTGTCTTCACTTCATATTTTGTAGCCACTGTGTTATGTCACCATTATTATGCAGGGTGGAAACTGTTATTTTGAAAGTTCCTCTAGGATAACAATATGTAATAAATTGACTACTATTGATTTCTCACTTTTTTTTGAAATTCTGTATTACTTCTACCTGTTTTTCTGTCTTGCTTCTTTAAAATAAAAAAAAGAAAGTGCCTCTCCTTTGTTTACATGTCTATATTGTAATATAACATTCATACATTGCACACGAGAAATATCTATCATTCTTTGCAAACGATAACACTCAAAACTATCCCTGTGGGAGTATATAGGTAAGATTGTTGTCATTTCTTAGACAAGGAAACTGAAATGAAATGAAATGAAATTTCTTGCCTAAGGTCAAAGAACAAATCACTGGCAGAGTAAGATTACTGCAGAGAGTTTTCGATTTTCAATCCTTTACTCAATCGGCAAAGTCATATTGTTTTACTAAGTGTGGAAACAGATTATTATCAGTTAGTAGTAATAAACCTATGCCCAGATGACCCCAGAAGACCTGCTGAATGATGAAGATCTGCCCAGTCAACCATTTGTTTATGTACAATACTAATTACTTATCATACTGATGTTTTTCACTGATCTGAAAGGCATCTTTGTGTCTTTTCAATACAGCTTCTAATTTTATTTTATTTTTAAAATTGTATGTTTATGCTGTATTCCAAAGTTAGTTTCTGGAGACTCTGTCTTTGAAAAATCTAATCTTGGAATATTTTCATTTTCAGAATTATTTTATATGGTTGGATTAATATGTTACTGATGTGGTAGAGTGGAGACAGTGCTTTGAAAATGATTTATGGTAAAAATCTCAAAGCTACCTTCCATTTAGTGGCAGAAAACCCTTTTTCTATCATTTGAACTAATGTAAAATAAGAATTTGCCATTAGACTCCTAGAATTAATAGCCAAATTCAGTAACATATCAGGATACAAAATCAACATGCAAATATCCAAAGCATTCCTGTGCACTGATAATAAATGCACTGAGAAGGAAATTAGGGAAACAATACCTTTCTCAATAGCATCAAGACAAATGCTTAGGAATTAACTTAAGAAAGGAAGTGAAAGACGTCCACAATGAAAATTGTAGTACTCTGAGAAAGGAGATAAAAGAGGAAAATAGAATATGGAAGGATATCTCTTGTTCCTGGTTAAACTGAATCAATATAGTCAAAATGGCTGTACTTCTGAAACTGACACACAGATTTAACACAATCTCAACCAAGATACCAATAACATTCCTCACAGAACTAGAGAAAATAATCCTAAAATTCTTAGGGAACCAGAAGAGATCTAGAATAGCAAAATCAGTACTGGACAATAAGGTCTAGGCATGTGGCATCACAATCTCTGATCTGAAGTTATACTACAAAGCTATAGTAATAAAAACAGCATGGTATTGAATAAAGTAATAGCCTTGTTGACCAGTGGAACAGAATATAAGATGAAGAAATGACTCCAGGCACACTCAGCTACCTTATCTTTGACAACGGAACCAAAACCTTCACTGGAAGATAGACTCTTCAATAAGTGGTGCTGGGAAAACTGGCTTTCCACATGCAAAAAATTGAACCTAGAACCATATTTGTCACTTTGCACCAAACTAAAATCCAAATGGGTCAAAGTTCTAAATATTAAAACAAATACTTAATCTGCAAGAAGATATAATAGGTGAAATTCTAGAAGACATATGTGTAGGAAAAGACTTTAAGAACAAAACCCTGATTGCATAGGAAATATTACAAGGTAGTCAGATGTTAACTCTTAGATAAACTAGCAAAATGCTTTCCGAAATGATTGAAAATGATTGAAAAGGCAATGTTAAAAAGTTATCTTCCCGACATTTCCTCATCAACACCTGTGTGGTCAGACTTTAATTTTTGCTCTTCAAAAGGTAAAGATGGTATTTCCCTGTGGACTGAATTTTTGCTTAGCTAAGAAGAGATTATGATAAGAAATATTTATGTGGTTATTGGTTGTTCGAATTCCAGATGTGTTCCGTGCTGAAATACCTTTTCGAATCCCATTGCTTATGCTTTTGATTTTAAAAATTTTCTCATTGTGCTTTAATTTTTTTTTAAAATTTCTTTTATGGTATAGAAAGAAGTTTTTCTCAGATATATGACTTGCGTGTCTTTTATACTTATCTGTGCCTTGTGCTTTCACTCTTGTAACCATGTCTTTGAAGGGTCAGCTCTGAATTTTAATGAAACCTAATCCAACATTTTTTGTTCTCTTATGGCTATTGTCTATGATGTCACTATAGGAAATTTCCAACTAATCCTTGAAATTAGCAATTTTGTCCCATGGAAATGTGTGTTACTTATTTTCCCATTCCTGGCCACAATACTTGACATCACAACTTACAGGTGGAGAGATTTATATCGGTTCACAGATTCAGTGGGGTGAGTCCATGGTCAGGTCTAAGGCAAGCACCCCATGGTGGCAGTGGGGGTAGAGGAAAGCAGCTGACCTCACGGCACCAGAAGCACAGCTCTAGGGAGAAGCCAGGGGCAAGTGCACAGGCTTTCAGGTCTCAGCCTCAGTGACCCACCTCCATCAAAGCCACGCCTCCTGACAAAACATTTACCCAGAGAACTCATCAATAGTGAGCTCATTGATAAAGACAAGACCCATACACTTTCCAAACACATAAGACATTGGGTGGCGTTTTACATCTAAACCATGACAAAGTGGCATAGATTTATGTTTTACATTTTGGACATTGATCATTTTTGAGTAAATTACTCTTGATATGACAAGAGATAAAGATCAAAGATCATACGTTTTGCATGGTTCTCCATGGATCATGGCCATGTATGACATGTGTCCGGATGTGTTTATCATAAAGTTTACACTTTTCCTGCTGATTTACCTTTGCACTTTTCTTGAAATTCAATCTTCCATGTATGTGTGGATCTGTAGGATCCCTGCTCTGTTCTTCTGACCTTCTGCACCTGTTTCTTGAATATAAAATTCTGTCCTTGACCACACTTATTTTGCCGTGTAAACTGGATGTCTGTATTATGGCCTCATCATTTTACCACACACATATAAGTTATTTCATAAATGCATTTTATAAACAATGCATCTAGGATACAACTGGCTCTACCTCCTAGAGCCACATTGAAAATATAGAGATATAAAACCTGCACTTTGCAGCCTATTCATCTTGAATTCATGGCACTCTTTCCCAAGAGTGGTTTGTCACAAAGCACATAGAGAGTGTGGTGTGTGTGTGAGGGACATAAAACATCCTGAGAGGATAAAGGGGAAAGAAAGACAGAAGGAGAAGTGCCCCACTGACCAGCTCCTCCCCAGGAACCTAATTCCCCCTCCCCCACAGAGGGAGCCCAGCAGCAGGCTGGGAGCTCGGACACATTCAGCACATTAAACAACTGCTTCCTGAGGATCGGGACAGAACGTGCTGCTGTGACCCTGAGATGGCATCTGGGGAGGGAACCCATGTGGGGCTGTCTGGGGCGTCACAGGAAGGGCTGGACAGTCCATTCTGGGCCCCGCCATCTAGACGGCCTGTGCTTGGCTAAAGCAGGAACAAGCCAGTCCTGAGGCAGAGGTGCTGGGCAGCCAGGTGGGCATGGAGGGGACCATCGGGCCCCCCAAGGCCTCACAGAGATGAGGCAGCGCAGAGACACAGCAGGCACCGGAAGCACAGGCGGCACCCAGAGCTGCAGGGTGGGCTCCGCTCAGAGGGCTGGGAGGGTCCCGCTCCTCCTCACAGCCTCACCCAGAGCACCCGTGGTCAGGGACCCCAGGCCCACAGGCAGCTGGTCTCCAAGGGGTCTTCATGGCCTCTCTTTCTGATGAGCCATGTGTGTCCCCAAAGCCACAGCCCGCTGGGATGGACGGACTGGGACAAGGCCTCACCTTCCCCCTCTCTGCTTCCTGAGCCCCTGTCTCCCTCGAATCCCCTGAGAGGAGGACGAGATTGACCTGCCTAGTGCTGAGGAGCGCGCAGGTCCCCGAGAGTCTTCAGGACAGCACCGAGTGCTCACTGGTCTGACGGGGGAAGCCAGGCTGCCCCTCCTGGGAACTGCTGTCATGAACCCCACCCTCCCCAGGTGGAATTGATTCTCACCTGTGCTTCCTGGAACCCTAGGCTACCCACACCTGGGGTGCCCTGCCCCTGCTCTCCATTCTGAGGCCTGCAATATCCCCCATCTGTACCCCTGCTCTCTGCTGGGGAGCTGAAGTCATGGCCCCTGGGTGGGACTGGTGGGCAGCTGGCTTCCTCGTGTGCTCAGGCATTTTCTTAATAAATACAGCAGCCTGCCTCCAGCTTCCGCTCTGAAATCCCCTGCCGTTCAGAGACCCACGTCAACAGGCTTCACAGCCAGTGCATTTTGGACTCACATTTCTGCAGGAATTCCTGCTCAAATTGGAGATGCAGTTGAGCCGTGAACCCTTCGCTGAGTGGCCCTGACACCAGTTCCCATGGAGACCACCTGTCTGGGCCCCTAAGGACCAGAGTGGGCACTGTGCAGATGGAGCTTGGGCTGGTGTCTCAAGGCCGCCCTCCGGGTCTTTGCTCATGGAGACCAGCACCCTGACCTGTGAGATCACTGGGACCCCAGCTGGACCACACCCCTCCTCATCACCCTGCCCACATGATGCTCAGAGTCTGGGGTGCTCAGCTCATAAGATAATTGCAAGGCTGGGACATTCCTATGCAGTGATGGAGGGAGCCCATGACAGCCCTGTGTAGGTCGTGAGCTGCGGGCTGTGCATGGTGTGTGATAAGATGGTTCCTGAAGCTTCTGTGCGCACAGGCTCAGGCACAGGGCTGTCGGCAGCTCCTACCCCTTGTGTAGGAATTTTGGGCTAGAAGGTGATGGGTCCTACTGGGATGGGCCAGTTCTGTTCACTCTCCAGTTCACCTTGCTGGAAGGTAGGGAAGCATGTGGGGTCTCCGCGCAACAGGGCCAGCGTGGGGAGGAGGTCAGTGCGGAGCCTGGGGTCACCACCTAGGAGGCAGGCAGCCCTGGGATGGAGGTCACTCGCCTGGTACAAGGGCAGCAAATCTCTGGACACTCTGAGAAAACTACCCCTTTGTGGAGTCCGCACATCTTGCTGGAGATTCCAAATTGACCTAAGTTGTAAAGGTGGACACCCTGGTATAGCAGTAGGTTTTGAAGTTCGTTTTTCAAAACTGCTTAGTGAAGCCAGGTGTCTGGAAGATGGCGGCAAGAGGACCACACATTCAAGCCTAGTCTCGGTAACACAGCTGCCTGGTGAGAGTGTGACAAAATTAAAAGCGGAAATCATATGGGCTGGAGATGTAGCTCAGGGAGAAGGCCCTAGGTTCAGTCCCTGGTGCTGAGACACTGACTGATTTGTAAAGTATCTCAGTGAAGAGCGTTCTGCACTGTCCCGGGCAAGGCTGGACTGGTCACCCCTAGGAACCTTCATTCCCCAGTACACAGGAGCTCTGCGATTTCTTATTTTAGAAATAAAATTTAATCAAAATCTGGAGAATGCTTCTCCATCTTCAAGTAGGAGAGGTGTGACTGTGCGCTCCTGTTCCTCTGTCCTCTGAGATGAGACGAACGTCAGCTGGGATGCACTGTCCCCAAGCGACTCACGGAAACCTACAGCGCTGCACTTCCTGGAGGTCACCAGAGCTCTGCGCCTTGGGGACCGTGTGCTCTGCCTGCGGGTGCCACAGACCCCTGGACGCGAGCCTGGGTCTGCCCTGCCGCTGTGACTGTGACCCAGCAACTCCACTGCGAGGACCCCGCCTGAGAAATGACACAGACGCAGAGGCTCCTCTCCGCTCCGTCATGGCCGTGAACACCTGGAGACGTCTGGAGCAGAGGCCGCTGAGCCAACGGGGTCATCGTGGCCACTGCATGCGCGAGGGGTGGAGTGGGAGGGGGCCACGTCCCCAGTGCGTGCGTGGGGTGACGAGGAGCTGTGGGCCGGCACCCCCGCCCAGCCGTGAGGACGCGGCCTGAGTGAACCCCAAGCTGAGGGCAGGAGGGAGGACCTGGGGGAGGCCACGGCGCGACGGCTCTAATGCGATGAATATTTCTGAAGAAAATAACTGAACAGTTTACTGAATAAGTGAATGAAAGATGAATAGGGTCTATTTACTATTTTCTCATTTAAATAAAGCAAGACTCACCAGTCCCTTCCAGATTATGTGAGTGAGGAGAAATCTGATTCACTGATGTGAAAAATGTAGAAAAGGTCAATTACGGGGACATAAGGTGAGCGGTGGCCAGGGACCAGCAGCAGGGGGAGGGAGGAATGCTGTGGCCCTGGACCGTGGTGTGGGGTGCACGACACTGAGAATGCGATACAGGCCACCATGCTGATCGCCTTAAACCATACTAAACTCTTAACTTTTATTAAAAAATAATATTATTGTTTACATAGATCCAGAAAACAAGAGCAAAAGCATACGCCAAGACATGGGCCACAGTAACATGGGGGAAGGGCAGGGGCGGGGCAGGAGCCGGCCCCAGGGGGCGCTCAGGGGCTGGGCCCTGCTGTGGAGCCACCAGGAGCCCCCGCCCTGCAGCTGGGGCACTGGGCCTTCCTGGCGCTGGCTCCTGCTGCGGTGCCGCAGCTGGGGACCGAGCTGCAGGTGGAGCTGGTGCGGGCTCGGCAGGTGGGACTTCAGCTGGGGCTGGAGCTGGCCCTGCGGCTGCAAGAGGAGAAAAGATCAGCAGCTGTCCATGTTCCTTCCTGGGGCAGAGCCTTCCCACCGCCTGTCAGAGGCAGCTCTGCGCACAAAGCCGCCCCCGGGAAGTCCTCCAGACTGCAGCCCCCGCCGACTGCTGAGGGTCTCAGTGTTCAGGGGTGAACTGAGCACCTGGAAGCTGTAAGTCCAAACGCCCATCCCCTCCCCACATGCCCACAGCCCCGTACCCCAGTCCTCCTCAGCCTTGGGTTCTGCCTCAGTGGGTTCAGTGTGTTTTCTTGAGGCCAGGAGTTCAGCTGGGGGATTCTCCTGGGGGTGCAGCTCCAGCGAGGGGTCCAGGACATCAGGTGTAGACCTGGGGAAGATGGGTAAGCAGAGTGAGAGGCCCGGCCGTGCCTCCCACACTCCCTGCCCAGGGCACCTGCGGGGATGGACACGGGGCCTCCCGTCCAGTCTGTGCGTGGCCCAGCCCCGCCCCCTCCACACCCCCACGGGGCAGTCCTGGCCCAGGCGGCCCTGAGCGCCTGACAGAAGCTCGGTGGGAGGGAGCCCTTGCTCAGAGGTGTGACCGCTTCTGCCTTCTCCAGGGCAGCTGACCCCGTCCCTCTGCCCGCCCACTGTCAGCCCCACGGGGACAGAGACTGGTGTCCGCTGTGCGGTGCACTCAGGGGCCCAGGGCTGCTGCACCGTGAATATCTGGGAGCGAGGGGACGGCAGGCGTCTGTCCTGCCCCGCTCTCCTCGGGCTTCAGCTCACGCAGCGATGCGGTGCCCCAGCTTCTGGGCACCATCGGGGCGCCCCCTGCACTGCTGGGACCCGCATCTGGGGAGGCCGGGAGGCCAGAACTGCTCTGCTGACCAGGGTGACTGTGTGGACCCCGAGTAGCACTGACACCCAGAGGGCAGGGGCTGCATCTGCTTTGGCTATTGGATTATGGCCAATGCCTAGAGAAGTGTCTGCACATAGTGTGCCTTCATGTCTGTCCGTGGATTCATGTTCCCACCCGCTCTTCCATGACGTGTGAGTGGCTGCGACCTTTGCATCCACCGAGGATTCCTGCTCTGGGACCACCCTGAAGCCCACAGAGTGACTCCACGATCTCCCAACCAGAACAACTTTCCCCATGCAGGGGTCAGGGTGGGGGAGGCAGAGCTTCCCAGTGGGGGTGGAAGATCTGTGAGAGTCAGCACAGCTGTGCAGCTGGTCTTCCACGGGGCCAGGGCCAGGGTGGACACTTAGGACAGAGACCCCATTCCGTCCCGCAGCCATGATGGGGCTTGATTTTCTCAGCCCCTGACGGAGGCTGAGAGGGGCCTGCACCTCCCCAAGACTCCGTGTCATAGGCAGCGCCACACACCCTGCGCTCTGAGAGCAGAACTCACCTTCCCACCATCCCCTGCTGCGGGGAGGAAGTGCTGGCCCTCGAGGGGTCCGGGGAGTGGGGCCCGTGGATGGGGCAGCTGTCCAGGGAGGCCTGCTCCGGGGGCTCCTTCAAGGGGAGCTGTGTGCCTGCCTGCTCCATGCTCGCTGTGCGGACCTCTGCCGGGCTCTCGGCCGCCTGATTTCCACTCTGTGAGGGGACAGTGGGGGACGTGGAGTTGGTGTCCAACCCCTGACTTCTCAGGGGGGTTTGAGGATCAGGCCTTCGTCAAACTCTGAATTATCCTGTGTGGTTCGTACTACAAGATCCACAGGAGGCCCCGGCAGGACAGTGAGCCTCATGATAAAAATTACACTGCAGAAGGGACACCAAGAAATACCAGGCCAGCTTGTGAGCGGGGAGGAAACCCGTGTGGGAAGAGCAGCACCCCAGAGTCCCGAGACCTCCTCCCATGGTAGAGAGGAGGAAATCGGCTCGTCCTGGGACTCCAGGTCCATTAATGGGGTCACTCAGATCACTCCCAGGTTTCTGTTGAAATGGTCCATGTAACAGTGGGGCCCCAGAGTGTGTCACAG
>RJWM01049801.1:0-11008 GCA_004363535.1 Dasyprocta punctata
GGTCTTCACCTCCTCTTATAATGCTACCAATTCTGTTGGCTTAGGGGCCACCCACAGGGTCTAATTTTACTTTTCATTTGCCCTTTGACCCATTTCCAAATGCAGTCACATTCAAGGGTACAGGTGGATTAGGAATTTTGTGTGTGAATTTTGGAATATACAGTGTTTAGCCTATATGTGACAGATTGGGGAGGAATCATTTCAGAACATTTTAAATTCTAGAGTGAATTTTTGCAGATGTATTTGTGCCTTGGTGTTCAAGTTAGTAAACAAAAAACAAAGCATCCAAATTTAAGTTTTACCAGGAACACAGTAAACATCAACCATGTGAGGTAGAGAGTGTGAAACTGAAAGCAACCTAGGAGATCAGTAAGGCAGAACAGGATGGGACTTGACTGAGTGTGAGTGCACATGTAGGCTTCTGTGTGTATGCATGTTTGTGTGAAGGAGTGAGGCTGTGAAGTGATGCCGATGTGACTGTGTATGTCTGTGGGTGTGCATTTATGTGGATGCTCATGCAAGTGCCTGTGGTAGGGGAAGAGCGACAGTGGGCCAAGGAGAGGAGGAGGAACAGCCGTGTGTCTACGCATCAGCAGTGGAGTGCAGTTACACAGCATAAACAGCCCCATGGCAATCCAGGCACAGTGGCACTACCATGGGATGATGCTGCTTCTCACCTCTTTTTTCCTTTTGTCATCTGACGGTCTTTTGTTTTTTTGACAAGCTCAGTTGAAGCTGTATGAAATACCCACATTCAATGACCCCATGTACAACTGGCACATTTTTCTAGGGAAGTAGGCCTCTGGAAGGAGATGAGTCAGGAAAGAATTTTAGCCTGCAGCAGTTTACCAAGCAACAATCCCTCTGTGCACCTCCCTCTTCCCAGGGAAGGGAATGCTTTCTCGGTTTTCCTTTTCTCTCACTTGCATTAAGATGTTCTATGGGTACCTGCTAACTGTGGCTCCACCTGTGTCTCTGGCCCCATTGTTATCTCCAGAACTTTTAGGAAAACAAGCAATGAGTCCACAGTATGTTGTTACTGTAGTCAGCACTGCATGCCTTCCTTTATACATCATGAGGCAGGAATGTTGTTCAAAGAAAAATAAGCTAATCATGCGCAGTGATCTGCAATGGTAGATTTTAGCTAGAAGATATGTCAAAGCATCTCCATATGTTAATATTTTCTTTGAAAAGAAATCATCCTTTTGTAATTATGGAAAAGTGAATACTGTGGCTTCTCAAAAGAGTATTTGTAAAGTCATTTCTAGTTGCCTTCTTATATTCCTTCTTTCATGCCCAGCTATAATTCAAGTGCTATGGTTTTGCTGAAAAATCGAAGGTTAACATGTTTGTCATATTTGCTGCATACATCATGGAATGGCTCAGTCTTGTTTTTTTTCTCAAAATACACCTCCTGTGAGTTAGTCGTCTCACTCTCTAGGACCTTAGGACCAGGGTTATAGGAAGAAAAATATGATTTTACTGGAACTGAAATTCTATTAAACCTAGCTTGGCCTTGACAAAGAGCATTTATCTTTACTTATTTATATCACCTGCTTTGTCTGTGTTTTGTTTATTTGTAATAGAAATAGACTTTAATCTAAAAAATAATTCTTCCTGCATATATGCATAACTACATTAGCTATGCAGCTAGATTTCAAATGCAGATCATGAATTAATAGCAGGTAATGTGTGTTGTTCACAGTATGTTAAATGATGCTATGTCTTCACAATTTTAAATTTGAAATCAAAGGACTTCATTCTTCAGACATTAAGTAAAATAAGTAGTCTTATTTTATAAATGAAAATATTGAGTTTAATGGAAATTTTATTTGTTTAGTTTTCTGTTTACCAAAATATGCTTTATGGAACCAGATTGGAATTTGAATCAGATTCTTTTTCTACTAGGACAAGATACACTTATTGTTTATTGCAAAAATGCATGCATTCAGAGCCTACTGAATGCAAAAATATGCACTAGAAGTATGAGAAATAAGCATCGCTATTTCTAAAAAATATAGCACAAATATTTGAAGACCAGCACTGGGAAAAACAACAGTAAAAAGACAGTGAAAGGAGAAACCAGAAAGATAATCCTAAGGTTCTTCTCCACCATACCACGGTCTGATATTCCCCATGTGCTGGAGAGGACCATGAGCTAGTGACAACTTTCAGGTTTCAATAAAAAAGTTGACCTTTTAGGACAGAGGAGAAGCAGGAAATTCTGTAATAGTATTATTAATGATACAGTGTGGAATTTTGACATTTGGAAGAAAAACAGTTTAGACTAAAAAAGAAATGTGAGTAGAAACAATATTCTAGAGGTACTAAAATGCTGGGTTAAATGTTTGGGACTTTTGTTCTACAAAAAATGTGGCTAGGAATATCACATCACTTATTAATGCTTGAAACCTAACAGTTTCTGTTCTTCCAGTATAATAGAAACATATGTCCTTCTTATCCATAGCTCTAGACCCACTAGACTCAGTTCAACATCCTGCTGTTGTTTGTAGCTCTCAAGTGTTTTCTCCATACATCAGTGGGGATTTATGTGAAACAGTAAAATCGCCAAGGACTTTCAACAGTAAAGCTGTGTACTTTCACATTATGGTCTTTGATATCAACTCCTGCTATTTAATTCAAGACACACTTCTATTGCCAAATCACAGGTTTTATATCCAGTTAAGTATCTGGGTGTTTATCTAAGTTGAAATCATGGCGTAGTATATTAGCAAGGTAGTAAAAGTGAACTTTTATAAACTGGGCACCTTCGGGCAGGGTCCAGATCCCTGTGGCAGCTGGATTACTTTGCTGTTGGATTCCATAGCATTTAGCAAACAGCAACTAAAATGCTTTTAAACACTGACCACATGCTGTCCAGCTCTTGCTTCTGCCCATTTTCATAAGTAAAAGTTTATTAGGAGCATACTCATATCTATTTGTTTACATTCCTTATGGCTGTTTTTGGCCTAAAAAAAAAAAAAAAACAAGAAAAGAAAAAGGAAGGAAAGTTAAGTAATTTCTACAAAGACACCTTAACTTATGAAGCATACAACACCAATTAACTGGCTCTTAGAAATGACTCAGCCTTGTTTTCTTTCTCAAAAGAAGGAAGATGATGGGACCCTGGGAGTGCTGCAGTCCTCAGTGGATTCCTGCATCGACAAGTTCATAGTTAAATGTCCTCTTCGGCGGTGGGGGTCCGGCTGGAATAGGTGGGGCACTTCTGTGTGCCTTTGGAGGTATCTCACCCTCCCTGACTCCCGCTTCTCACTGTACTTCTTATAATTTTAGTCTGTTAATTGTCGTACCTTTATGAGGTTTTGTTACTTTTGAGGTTTGGACTTCTGATAGAAAAATTCAATTTTTTTTTTTTTGTATTTAAAGATAAAGAAGAGTCCTTTTTCTGTGCATATGTCATAAATCTTTTTCAATGAGTATCTTAGGCAATGTAGTGTTGGACATCTGAGTACTTGTTCCTGGTCTTCTCTGGGTATACTATTGCTTCTCTTTGCTTACTCTATGGTTTAGTAACCTGAATGTGCTATGTGCGTCAATGTCTTCCTCTCCCAGCACTCATAAAAGTATACAGCCTCCAACATGTGCATGGTCACTCTGTGATGACACTGATTTTAGCACAAACTTCTTTGATTCTTTTTCTTCTGATCCCCTTGTCAAGCTCTCTGCTTCTGTTGAGATCACACCCAAGTGTTATTCTGCACAAATTGCTGACTATTTCCTCTGCTCTTTCTGATACTGTTGTGAGGAATCAGTTGTTCCACAGTCTGATCCAATTAATATCCTACCCTCTACAGAGATCATTCCTGAAGCCTGTATTTTGAGTTCATACTGAACACAGGAGGGTTCTTCTTACTGTCGCTTTCTCTGGATGAGTCTTGTAAATTAACCAACATAAGGTTTTGCTTGTTGTTCTTGCAGAGCTACCAGCATCCTCTTAATTGCTTACTATCCAAAACTGAGAACATAATTAGGCTAAATTCCCACATGCTTTCTCCACTATACTGAGTTCCTCTGGTGAAAGCTTTGGAGATTTCTGTTCTTATGACTTCCTTCCTCTGCCCTAGATGAGATCTCTGAGCCACTGCACTGGTCTTGGTGGTAGAGGAAGTGGCCTACCTCTCTCACAGTAGCACCCCTGCTTGATGATCATGATGATTGGTGCTGACTTCACCATCTGAACTTAGTATTCCTCGTCTGGCATAGAATTACTGCCATGCAACTGGGCTGTGTTGAGGCCAGTTGCAATACCAGGATAATCCTGCTACTTATGGAGTAACACCTCCAACCAGTAAGGAAAGTTTGTGTCCTGGAAATTAGCCACATAGGTCGAGGAAGAATGGCAATTACTAGCAGCCTGACATTTCTGGAGATGTCATAGATCTTTTCGTGGGACCGTGGGAAAGAGGAATGCCCAATTTTTTAGCTAAATCTGCTCAGATTCAGGGTCCCATGACACCAGGCTGTGGAAATTACAGAGCAGGAGAGAAGGTTGCACCCTGTGCCATAGAATCTCACTGTTTGACACTTACTAGACTTTCCAGAATAACTACTTAGGTTGATCTTAAAATAATTCATATATATTTTACATAGTTCTTTTTAATTTTTTCATCATTTTCACCAGTTATACTTATTGCATTCATGAGCTTCTTATGCCCCATTCCATGGGAATAATATTTTGGAGCCTGGGCTTTTAACTGCTATGCTTCACAACCCAAATCTCACTAAATGCATGATTGAGTAAATGTTATTAGACATTACTATGTATTAAAGGAATACTAAGTCACGATGGAAATGAGGATCCAACTATCTTTAAATATAGAACCCGCTTACACCAACTGTTTTCAGTGCAGTAATGACAATCAGACCTGAACACCTAGCAAATTTAGACACTCACACATGTCTGAAGTAGAACCATTTTTCATGGGGGAACAAAAGGGCTTAGATGAAAAATTCTTCCTAACGGAAAAGAGACTCATTCAACAAATATCACTGGTATCTTTTTACATGGACAATGATTCTAAGATGCATTGTGAACACCAGAACAATTTTAGTAATGGAGGAGGGCCCTATTAATATAATGCACAAACCATGGCTCTTCTTTGTAAACTTGAGTGCATACATCCCACTACTATGGCAGATTTCAAACTAAGCCCACTCTATATAAAACAGCTAGTTGCCACCATGGCAAATTGATGTATATCTCATAGCAGAGCAGAGGAGAATATTTTTACCAACAAATTGTATGCAAATACAGTTATAGAATCTGCCGAAGTTTGTATTAGTCAACTTCCGAGTTTCTGGAGTAATTTAAAGAAGGACAGCTTTAATTTGTGTCATGAAACTCAATCCATGATCTGCTGGCCCCAAGGCGGGAACATTATAGTAGAGCAATATTGCTCAATTCATGTTTTCTGGGTTGCAGAGAAGCCAGTAAAACCACAGAGGAAGGGGCTATGGATGAGACGTAGACCCAGAGACAATGCCATTGTAATTCATACAGACACACCCAGAAATGTACTCTGTGACCCTTCAGGTTGAGTCTCAAACTCAGCCAAGTTATGCTCTTCACTAAGTGCCATAAGGACTGTGGAAGAAAGGGACAGGGAACTCTGACAATATTGACAAGGAAAATTCAATATAGGCTGACAATTTGGGGAAATTTGTCTTAGAATGTTTGATCTCAATGGGAAAATATGAATTTGCATTAATTAGATAAACAAAGGGAATAAAAGGAATTCGATGCAAACAGAGCAGCATGTGCAAATGATAGTAGAAGAAGCGGGCTTCTCAGATTCTGAAATGGGAGTAAAGTGCAATAAAATATAGACAAATGAAAAGTCAGGGACCCAATTATAAGAGATTTGTTACGCTATGCTAGCTCTTTGGTAAACTACTGTAGTGTGTTTTGTTAGTTTGTTTTTAATATCTGTGCATGTGATATGTGTGAGTGGTGTGTGCATGTTTCTGTGTGTGTGTTTAATATTCCTCTGCAGTACAGAGACTAGAAAGACAAGATCTTGAAGCAGAGCTCCTAAGATGAGTTCGTAACAGAATAAAGTGAAGTGTTTAAAGTATTATTTACCACCACCAATTTTATATCCAATTACATAGACCACAAAGCATTGCTGCCGTGAACTTAAAATGCCTCCATGAATTCTAATAATATAGCTCCCTTGGGCTTCTGTTACAGCCTCCACTCCAGTAGGAGGAGAGGGGGCTACGGAATAATATGATCCCTTCATTCTCTTTTGTTGATGAACACCACTGAGCAAACATGTGCTCTCATTCATGACACTTTCATTAATATGAATTATTTTCTAGTCTAATTCATCTCTGGCATGCCAAGACATGGGATGTATGAATATGGATGGACCTGTATAAACTGGAAAAAAAATGCTATGGAGATTTTCTTTTTTTTTATATTTTAAAGAAAAAAACAATAAAAGCAATGGTACAAAATTTCAAAACAAAATTGTAGACGACTAACAATGGTTAGTGCATTGCGTATTATTATCTTCGAAGTAGTTGCTGATGTTAAAAGATACAGGCATGAAAAACTGATCAAACAGCACAACACAAAAGTTTATTTTCAATGAACTAAGAACAATTAGTAGTGTAACTATTTTAACTATTTTGTGCATATATATATATTTTTACTTTTTCTTTTTACCTTTCCCTCATCTCTGTTGTTCTTTCCCTTTGAACAGTTTCTTCCCATTTTACAATATCTACTGTACATTTTGGATTTTATTTACTTTTTCAGCTTCTTACACAACTAAAGTCAAAATGGATCAAAGATCTAAATATTGGTACAGAAACACTAAATCTACAGGAAGAGAGAGTAGGTAAAAATCTTGAAGACATAGGGGCAGGCAGAGACTTTTGAACAAAACCATTCAGTACAGGAAACACTTCAAAGAATCAACAACTGTAATATCATCTTATTAAAAAACTTTTGCACATCAAAAAAATCATAAACAAAGTGAAGAAAACCCACAGGGTGGGAAAAAATTTAGCAAACTGACCCTGAGACAAAAGACTTCTATCTAGAACATATAAAGAATTGAAAAAATCAGATGCCCAAATTAAAAAACCCAATCCAAAAATAGGCTGCTGAAGTACCAGGTATTTGGCTCAGTGGCTTAAGTGCCTGCTTGGCAGGTGTGAGGTTGTGAGTTCGACCACCGGTACTGACAAAAAAAAAAAAAAAAAAAAAAAAAAAAAAAAAAAAAAAAAAAAAAAAAAAAAAAAAAAAAAAAAAAAAAAAAAAGGCTGCTGAGATGAACACACATTTCTTAGATAAAGAAATACAAATGAAAATATGTTCAACATCACTGGTTATTCAAAAGATGCAAATTAAAACAACGCTGAGATTCAATTTCACCCCAGTATTCACCCCAGTAACAGTGATTATCATCAAGAAATTAATCAGTAACAACTTCTGGTGTGACTGTGGAGAAAAAGGAACACTTCTCCTCGGTTGGTAGGAGTGTAGATCGGTGCAACCACTGTGGAAATCAGTGTGGATATTCCTCAATATCTAGAATTAGAGATCCCATTCAACTTGGCTATTTCTCTTCTGGGTATTTTCCCAGAAGAATTAAAAACAACATACCATAACGATATATATGCACCCATGTTTATAGCAGCACAATTTATAATAGCTAAATCTTGAAAACAACCAAAATGCCCATCAACTGAGAAATGGATAAAAAGATGTGGTATTGTTTATACAATGGAGTGCTACTCAGCTATAAAGAAGGATAAACTTGAGACATTTATAGGGAAATGGATGCAACTTGTGACCATAGTTGTAAGTGAAATAAATCAGACCCACACATGTAAACATCCTATTGTGAGATTCTCTTGAGGTTACGTCACTTCACAGAATTCTTAATTATACTGAAGTCTGTGGGGAAAGAAAAAGGAAAGAACAATGACTAGAATAAGACAGACAAAGGGAAAATATAAATGCTATAAATGTATCATATGAGTTGCCTTTTGCCATAATAATGCAGCACAACAAACCTTCCAAAACTTCAGCAGCTTTTCATGGGGCGTGGTAGTACACACCTGTAATCCTAGAACCAGGGAGGTTGAGGCAGGAGGACTGCTGTGAGTTTGAGGTAGTCTGCCCTACATAGTGAGTTTAAGGCCAGTTGGAACTATGTAGTGAGATCAATAAATAAATAATAAAAATAAAACAGTTTCCAACAAGAGGCCTCTCTTTTCATGGTAATGGACATTCATTCACGTCTGTGATGCCTTAGCTGACTTGTGCTGAGAAACTTCTGTCAGACTGTGGACCAAACAAGCTTGATTCCAGAATGTGGACTGTGTTAAAGCCCGCTTCACATGCACTCCTTTCTCCTTGGTTCAGCAGAAAGAACAGTCACACATATGTCATGTACAGTGAGCAGATCCCAGAATCCTTAACTCAGAGGCAGGAAAGTCTTTCTGTACACTAGAAAGGGGAGCATGTGTGATTTTTTGCTGTCAAAAAAGTGAAATCCTGATCCACCCTAAATCAGATAATTTTTAAGAAATACTTCCAAACCGAGAGTGAACACAGATATTGATCATATCAGGAGTATTTTTTTCTAGCAGATGGTATCACCTGGTCCCCATATTAACTAGGACTCTATTTCCTAAATTTGATTTTAAGATTGTCTTGGTTGGTTTTCGGTTGTCAATATCATCCTTTCATATTAAACTTCACAGAACACAGGTCTTTGGTGATAGATTCTGCCAGCCTAAGGCTTAGCTATATCTAACATGATATTCGCCCAACTTGGTACTAGGGCCAGAGAAGCAACTTATCTCTCCATGAGTAACTTCCATGCTTTCCTTTTAGCTCCAAAAATAAACCTCCTGCTCCCTTTTTGCACATGCACTGAGCCCTCTCCAAACCCAAGACTCGACAACCACAAAAACCCCAGCCCCCAGTAAATCCTTTTGTTTCCTGTTTTGTGTACACAGATGCTCCTTTAAATCAGCTGTTGATTTCTCATTTTGTCCACCTTCCAAATTCCTCCTGCAGCCAGACCTGATAAAAGTATTTCCACTTTTTTGTTCTGACCTAAGTGTACTTGTGTCTCTTCTGCAGTCCTGCTATGCCCTCAATAAATACCTTTTTTTTCTTTTTTCTTTTTATCTCTCTATCACACTAAAATTGTATCAGATGGTGCTGTAACACAGATAGGTGAGAAGTGCAACTCCTAGTGGCTACCCCCAGCTTGATTTCCCTTCACTTACAAGCTTTTTCTCCTCTTCTCCTTCTTTCTCCACTGCTATTGTTACTAGCTTCCATCCACCACTGGGCCAACTCCATTCTCACAAGTTATCACGGTGAGCCACCCCTCACTTTGGAGTTCCTATCCTATAAATCATGGGTGTATATCAGGATGCCCCCATGTCCTATCAGACCTCACTCCTCAGGGCTCCCCTCGTTGTCCCACCAGTGATGACTGCTGGGCTTAGCTATTGGGGAATCCCTCTCTCACTCACACTCCCTGCAGGAGTGATGACTCTGTGTGGAAATGTAACTTGGATTTTAGTCCTTTGATTCACCTCCAATTTGGTGACAATGGGCAATGTTACTTCTCACCTGTCAAAAGACACTCAACTCAGATGCCTGTTGAGACAACCACTTGCTCTTAACCTCCAGCCTCCAAGCAACACTCACTTTTGATATCAGAGGCACCTTATAGCCCACAAATTAGTTTTTTACTGCCAGATGGTTTGACCTCATTACAAGCTTGATAATAGCCACTGTCCTCCATGATTAAGACAGTTTTTGCTACTGTAATGGCAAATGGTCAGATTCCTTATCTTCAGGCCTTTTTTGCTCTCAAGGTATACCCCTCCATCATTCAGGCATGTGGGGCAGCCCAATTACTTTTAGCCTGCTCAACACTGCCAAAATCCTTAGGTGACAATCCCATGACCCTGAAGACAGTGTCCCTTCCACTCTCCCCTCTCCACCATACCCTCAAAACTCTCCTTGCTCTCCTTTACCACCATCTTCTCTTCTGCTTCCCACCTCCCCCACTACTCCTCCATCATCAACATCTCCTCCTCACCTCACAAATCCCTCCCCTTCCTGCTCCTCCTCTGCTCCACCATCGCCATTTTCTCCACCACCACACCACACCAGATCTCACTCCTCCCTCTCACCACCATCTTGTGGCTTCTCACACTCCCCACCTCTGGCGACCCTTCCCACACTTTGCCTTCATTATCCTTACCCCAACCACCTTTGACATGGTGCTCACTTTTTTCCTCCTTTCTTTGTCTGTCTATCGTGCCAAAATCTTATCACTTGGTGAGTCCTGTTTTTAGAGGGGAAGTGTTGAGGGGCCACATTGGGTAATAGAGTCCTGAAGGTAGAATCCTGTGATGGCACAGGATTGGCAGGCAATATGCAGGGGTTACCCAAGCATCAGTTTCCTTTGGTCTCTCTTCCTGTCTTACACAACCACCAGGATTCAGTCATGTGGGTGCTACAGGGATGACCTTACCTAATTGTAATCACCTTCCAAAGGTCCTAATTCCATAGTGTAAATCTCAGTGCTCTTAATAACTCAGAACTAGGCTTAAGTTTCAAAAAATCAATCTTGGGGTGCACATGCAAACCACAGCAAATAGGCAACTTTGCAAAGTTTGTGATGAGAAATCCAAAGCAAATGACCAAAAATGAACCAAGAAGACATAAAAATTATGAACAGTATGATAACAAGAAATAAAACTGAGGCAGTAATAAAAAAATATACTGTTATGGTTGATACGTTGTTTCAACATGAGAAGTCTAGAAGTTTAAGCAAGTAACTCAGCAGTTCTACATCCTGGAGTGTAGCAGACAAGCCCTTACTGCTCTAGGATGCTGTCTATTGTGTAAACTTGAGAAGTTTAGAAGTTTAACTAAATGACTCAAAAGGGAATCAGGGTCCTCACTTTGCAAACATCCTCAATCTGTGTAAGAGGAGGG
>RJWM01049802.1:0-10983 GCA_004363535.1 Dasyprocta punctata
GATGATAGAAACTTGACAATGGTTGCAATATTGCGTGTCGTTATCTTTATAATGGTTATTTACATTAACAGATATAGACATGTAAAATTGATCTAATCATATGAGTATTAATTGTTCTTTCTCAATAACGAATACATTCAGCAGTGTGTTCATTTTAGTTATCTTACATATACATATATACAGGTTTATATCTTTTCCTTTTCCCTTCCCTCTTTCCCCCTTTTCCCTTCCCAATTACTTTTGCTCTTTGAGCTGTTTTTACCCTTACGTAGTATTTATTATAGACTTTGGATCATATATGCTTTTCCGTTTCTTACACTAGGGAGACAATATGGTATTTACACATGTGGGTTTGATTTATCTCACTTATGAGTATGGTCTCAAATTGTGACCAGTTACTTACAAAAGTATTGTTGTTTCTGTTTTAATGTTTAGATCTTGGATCCATTTTAAATTTAGGTTAGTACACAGCGAGAGACATGGGTCCAGCTTCAATCTTCTGCAATAGGTACCCAATTTTCCCAGCACACACTGTGAAATAGGTTATCTTTTCTCCAACATATATTCTTGAACTCTTCATCAATGATTAAATATCTGAATGTATCTGGAGATGTTGCTGTATCCTCTATCCTGTTTCATTCATTCACAAATCTATTTTTGTGCTAACCATGGAATTTTTAAAAATCTCTGTTACTGTGTAATGTAACTTGAAGTCAGGTATTATGATATCTCCTGCTCTGCTTTTGCTGCCCAGGATTGCTTTTGGTATTTTGGGTCTCTTTTGGCTCCATATGAATTTTAAGATTGTTTTCTCTATTTCTTTGAGGAATGCTGTTGCTATTTTGATTGGAATTGCATCAATTTTATGTATCAGTTTTGGGAGTGTAGTCATTTTGGCAATGTTTGTTCTGCCTATCCAGGAGCAGGGGACATCTCTGCATTTTCTAATGACTTCTTCAATTTCCTTTTTCAGAATACTGTAGTTTTCTTTGTAGTGGCCTTTTACTTCACTCATGAGGTTAATTCCTAGGTATTTAATTTACCTTGATGCTACTGTGAATTGCTTTGTTTTCCTAATTTTTTTCTCATCAGGTTCGTTACTGGTATACACAAATACTATTGATTTTTGTTTTGTATTCCACTGCATTGATGAAATTGGTTATTAATTCTAAGTGCTTTTTGGTGGAATTCTTTGTAACTTCTCTTTAGAGTGTCATTTCATCTGCAAATAATGAAAAATTGATTTTTTTTCCTGTACGTATATCCATTATTTCTTTCTCTTGCCTGATTTCTCTGGCTATTGTTCAGAGTACTATGTAGAACAGAAGTGGTGATAGTGGGCATTCTTGTCTTGTTCCTAATTTTAGAATGAAAGCATTTGGTTTTCCCCATTTTATATGATGTTGGCCATTTTAGCTTGTCATAAACATCTTTTATCAGATGCAGGTAAGGCTTTTATGTTTACTTTCTTCAAAGTTTTTGAATAGTATTTTGCCAAAGGTCTTTTCTGCATGTATCAATATGATCATGTGATATTTTTGTCCTTAGTTCCATTTATATGGCATATTAAATTTATTGATTTGTGTTGGTAGAATATTCTTGCAAATTTGGAATGAAACCTATTTGGTAATGATGCATCATTCTTTTACTGGTGTGTTGCATTCTATTTGCCAATAGCTTGTTTAGAATTTGTATCTCTGTGTTTGCTAAGGATATTGGCTATAGTTTTGTCTTTTGATTATATCTTTGTCCAGTTTTAGAATCAGAGTGATGTAGATATCCAGAAATAAACTGGAAGCACTTCTTCCTTTTCAATTTCATTGTTCATTTTAAAGAAATATTGGTGATATGCTATCCTTAAGGATTTTGCAGAATTCAGCAGTGAATCCACTATGTCCTGGGCTTTTATTAGTTAATAGATTTTTTGTTACTGTCTCTATTTTTTTTTTCTCTCTCTCTCTATTCAAAAACCTCTATCAGAAACAAGCTTCTTCTTACCTTCATTTTTTACTTAATACTAGTGATTAAACCCAGGGCCTTCACACTGAGCTGCGATTTTGCTCTCCCCCTTTTAATTTGAAGACAGGGTCTTGCCATGTTGCTAAATTGCCCAGGTTGGGCCCAAAGCTATGATCTTTCTGCCTTAGCTTCCTGGAGTCCTGAGATTACAGGCATGCACCACTACACCAACCTTTGTCCTTACTCTTAACTAATGACCTTATTTCATTCTCCCCAGAGAAACCAAAGCAATCAAAAACATTTTCCCCTGGATGGGAGTCGGGTCATTTGTGTGTAATCCCAGTATTATGGAAAGCTGAGGCAAAAATATAACAAGTTTAAGGCAGTGTGGGCAACCTAGTGAGACTCTGTTTCGATGATGATGATAACGATGATGACGATAAAGATAAAGAAGCAGGGGATGTACCTCAGTTTGAAGGTTATAGGTTCAATACCCAGGACTGGAAAAAATACTTTTCTCCCATGTCTCAGCCTCTACCAACCAAATTGTATTCATCAGCCACATGCTTTGCAATTCCTTCCCGCATATATAGACTACAACTGGGCCACCCAGAAGTGTATGTTTACTCAAGGACATTGTTCCCACCACTGTCGCCTCATTCTTCTACACTGTTTTTCTCTTTGTTGGAATTTTTTTTAATCCAGGTTTAGTGTCATTAGCCCCTTAAAACTATCTTTCCTTGGTTCTAAATCTTCTTTTATTGTCCCATTTCTCTGTTCTATTTATAACAAGAATTCTTGAAAGTATTTTTATACCCATCTGCACCCACTTTTGCTGAAGCAGTATCTAACGCTATCAGGCTACCAGATCTGCACTGGTCAAGGTTACCAGTGTCCCCTCTTTTGCTAAATCTAATGGTCAACTTCCAGCCCCAGCACTCCTGGCTTATTATTTGTTATGAAAAATAATTTAAAAAGTTCTTTTTTCTATACTCTCTAGATTTTAACAATACTTCTATCATTAAATTTTTTTTTTCCTATACCAAACATTTCTCCAATTTTTGGAACATCAACTGGGTGTCCTACAATAACTTAATTCTGACACTAATTACCCAAAATTCACAAGGCTCAGCTCTCCACTTCAGATGCCAGTCATCGCTCTGAGCCTCTGGGACTTCTGAGCAACTGCTTACCAATTAGTGTCCCTACTACTTCCGCCTCAGGTGTCACAGTTTGTTAGGATTGCTCACAAGCCCCAGAGAAGCACTTATCTATAATGATTACACGTAAAGGATACAATCCAGGAGGACATGCATAGTGTGATGTGGAGCTCTCATGCCCCATTTTGCCAGCACCTCAGATTGTTGCCCACGCTGGATGCTCCCTAAAGCCTTGTTGTCTAGGGTTTTGATGTAATTTCCTTTACATAGGTATGGTTGATGAAATCATCGACTATCGGCTATTAAGTCAATCTGCAGCCCCCTGCCCTCCAATGGCAATGTGTGTTTGTGTGTGTGTGTGTGTGTGTTTGCGTGTGTGAGTTCCAACTGTCTAATCTTATGAATGCTTCCCCTGATAGCCAGCCCTCAGTCACCTATTAACGTAAGCTCATTATTGCAGTAGAGTTGTTTTGAATAACAAGAGACACTCTTTTCACAATGATTACTTTGGAGATATTCCAAGAACTGGGGACAAAGCCAAATGTTATAACAAAAAGTGCATCTGTGCCTTTTATCAGGAAGTAAGTAGCAAAGATTTAAGACACTTTGAGTAGGAACAAGGAATGAAGTCAAACTGTATTTATTTCTTATTAATACTCAATTACGGATAACCATTCTCCACTCCCTCCTTCCAGTAACATGTTTATTGGGCTACTGAGATCCCAAACTCCTCCATGCTCATCCCCAGTTTTACTGTAATTCTCTGGAATAGTTTCCAACACATATGTTTTTGGGGGATATATTCAAGCCATAAAAACTATCTCATTGAATTTTATGGCTTAAACACCTTTTAGGTCAGTGATCATCAATCCTTACTACGTGCTCTTAGTTATATGTTAACCTTCACTATATCAACCTAGGGACACTTTATGACTTTCAGAAACCCTAATGTTCTGATTTAAAGGGTTTTTGTTGGGGCCCGGAAAATTTTTCACAATCACTTGCTTTAAATTTATTACCTCTAGAAAAATGTGGTTATTTCAATTATTTCCTAAATTATTGTTTATGTTTCAGAATCGTTATAGAATAAAAGGTGGATTTTTCAAAAAAACAAAGTAAGTCATAAGAGTGTGTGATTTATAAATAGTATATAATATGATTTAATATATATTTCTGTGTTGGGGGTTGCATCTAGGTATGAGTTCTGTAGATGGCTTGTTATCTTTGTACCAGCTTTAAATTTTTATTAAATAGTCTGTAATTTTCAAACACAATAAATGATAATTCAGGGATGGATTTTACTTTATAAACAAAACCACACAGTATATTGCTATGTATGTATTTATATGTTGTCTTCAAATAGTTCCTCACTGTCTAATTCTTAGTGATGAGTATTTATTTAAGTGCTCTCTACAAGAATACAAATAAAATTATGAATATTGTATTGATAAAAATTCCAGTTAACTAACACAAATTAGAATTTATGGAGATGTTTATGAAAAATGGTAATCTGCTTCGCTGTTTTGCATAATCAAACCTCCTAAGGTATGGGCATCAAGCAATTCTCTGCCGGTTTTCATTAACTATCATTGCATTTATAATGAAAAGGCATCTTTTTTACACAGATTACCATCAAATCACTTACATAATTAAACCCAAGGATCCTAAGTTTCAGAAATGCAGATGGGCTACACTTTTTAATAGCCATCTTGACCTTAAGCTAATAATATATTTCTTCTGCTAAGCTAAACATTTTATTTGATAGCAGTGCAATTTAAGGATTAATTGCTTCAGGAATCAAGATTAGGTATGCTGTTTTGAGGTAACGAAATCAAAGAACTTCTTGTTAGTGGCTGTATCAATACTGAAATCATCATTTATGAGAATTATGCAGTTTGGAACTACTCAGTTTCAGAAGAAAAAGAAAGGCTGAGTCTTGCCCTGTGTATTTCAATGATGTGCTTTCCCCACTTTTGAAACTCTCCTGTGTACCTAGAATGCCATACATACTGGTTCATTGCTTAACATAACTTGTGCTGAATGAAGTTGTATGATACTTTTAGTTCTCTGCGTTATAAAACCAGGCCATGGTTTCCAAGTGATCAACACAAAGCCTGCCGTGTTTCTGCCTTAAGATATCTTTTCCTAAAAAAAATTACATTTTAGGTATACATAATGATAACATTCATCTAGGGAATTTTTACCAGTACATGACATATTCTGCTTCTGTTTATTCTAATTCCCCTCCCTTCAATCCCTCTTCCCCGGCTTATTTAAAAAAGTTTTGTTCCACTTTTTTACTTCTGTTTTCTTTTTTCTCGTGTCTTCTTTCCTTTTGCTCCCCCACTCAATTCCCCTTCTCATTTGAATATTTTTCCTATTTCTCAACATCTATTATACATTTCTGTTTTTATTTACTCTTCCGATTTCTTATACCAGAAAAACAATGAAGTATTTAAATATGTGTGTCTGATTTGTTTCACTTAAAGCTATGGTCTCAGGATGTATCCATTTAGTTACAAATGTCTCAAATTTATCCTTCTTTATGGCAAATTAAAACAACACTGAGATTCCATCTCACTCAAGAAAGAATGGCTGCCATCAAGAAATCAACTGATAACAAATATTGGTGGGGCTGTGGGAAAAAAGGAAGCCTTCTCCACTGTTGGTGGGAGTGTAGACTGGTACAGTCACTGTGGAAATCAGTGTGAGATTCCTCAAAAAACTAGGATTGGAAGTCCCATTCAATCCAGCTATTCCCCTTCTGGGTATTTTCTCAGAAAAATTAAAAATGTCATGTCACAGCTATATATGTGCACCATGTTTATAGCAGTGCAATTTGTGACAGCTAAATCTTGGAGACAACCAAAATGCCCATCAACTGCAGAATGGATGAAAAAGATGTGGCATTTTTATACACTGGAATACTATTCAGCTGTAAAAAAGGATGATCTTGAGGTCTTTATAGGTAAATGGAGGCAACTTGAGACTAATAAGTGAAATAAATCAGACTCACATTTATAAATATCGTATTATCTCCCTAATGTAAAAAGATAAATAATAATAATAATAAACTGAAAGAGTAATAAGATCCAAAATGTACAATAGATATTCTAATAATGAAAGGGAAAGAAAGTGCTCAAAATTAAAGAGCAACTGGGATAGGGGAAAGGAGAAATGGAAGAAAGAAAAAGATCATATGTATGTAGGTATATGCATATACTGTATGTATGCATAAGTGTGCAAGATAGATAACTATAATACTAATCTCTGTTAGATCATCAAAAAGAACAGTTTGTGTTATCATTATTCAATTGATCATTTTTTATGCCTAGATCTTGTAACTTGAACAACTACTTCTAAGATAACAATATGCAATATGCTAACTAGTGTTGATTTCTTTCTGTTTTTTTTATTCTGTTTCATTTCTACCCTTTTTTATGTTTTGCTTTTTAAAATTAAAAAAAATCCTTTCAGCTCACAACACCCCATTTCTGGTTTATAGAGGAGGACCTAATCTTATCTTTTTAAATCTTTTCCAATTTAGCAATTATGTAAGCACCATCTTCACACATCTTTATTCCTGATTTATTCATTCACCCACTGATTCTATCAGTACTTATCATTGTCACATCCTGTTCTAGGTTCTGGGCCTGTGGGTGCACAGAGGGCACACAGATCCCTAGCATGCGACCCAGGTCTTATGATGTGATGTTTCTATTAGCTTTCAAATAATTAAAATTGCCCATTCTTTTTAATGCCATCAAAATAGGCTCATTACTACTACTGGTGCGACTTGCTGCATCTAATAATTAGTAAGTGTTAAGTAAATTGATATTCTATATTACACTATTCACGATAGTATGTATAATGGAATCTGTTGCACTCTGATAACTTAATAAATTCCTTCTCTAATCTTTAACTTTATATTCAGGGAGTGAGAGATCCTCTAATAGCTGCATAACTGGCTGTTTTTCTTTTTCTTTTAAATCTCCTTAGACATGGGACTTAGCTTGATTATTTCAGGAAATCCTTAGGTGGCTCTATGTCTCATTTTGAAACACAGAAAGCGCTATCTGTGCTTGTTTTGATTTAAGCCTTAAAACCCAAAATGAAAATAAAACAATCAGCTCCCACTTTCTCTCCCATTCCATCCAGATTTGTCAAGCAGCATCAGCTTAGCCCTATGTATCAGTTTTGGACTGTTTCATAAAATGTGAAAGATACGTATTTAAAAAGAAATCTAAAAGGTCTCTCTTTTTCATTCAGTGTATTCACTGACCCTGTTTGTAATTTACTGATTGTATTTGTATTGATTCTAATGGACACGTTTCTTACACCTCCTTTCAACTTACAGATTTGAAGAACAGGAGAGGGCACTCACCTGGGAATGACATTTAAGATTTAAGAGCTAAGCCCCTCACCGGCATCTGAGGCTGAGCATTGAGTGCGGCTGTTTCCTGGAGAGTCAACAAACCATTCTGCTGAAATGCTCTTTGCCACATTGTTTGCTACATCATTCCTGAATGGAACTGAACTATAAAATAGAGCTAGAGAGTAAATGCAGTAATGACGGCTTGCATGATAAAACCTGAGATGTTGGTGGAGGTATCAAGGCACCATCAAGTGAAGGAAGTATTTGTTTCACAGCTCAGAGTTACAAATGAGATACTAAGAAAGAAAATGAAATATCTTCCAAATTAGCATATTATAGAAAATCTTTCTCAAATTTCGTGTCTCGTCTATCATTGAATCATATGGTTAGTATACAATATAAATACTAATGTGATTAATATTTAATAAAAAAAACTTTTTAAATGTAGTTCTCTGGAGTGGTCAGTGACCTTAAAATTGGATAAAAGAGATAAATCACAGTTCACTGGAAAAGTGTTATACAAGATAAATTGTTGAACTTTAAAACACTGATAAATTATATTGTGCTTAATTGTGGTATATTTTAATCAACAATGAAGTGGATGCATTACAGTTTAATTTACTGAGTGTTTTGAATGGAAAATTATGTTTCTTCAATTCTCATTTATATACAGAACACAAAACATCTGAATATGAGACTCATCTTGCATTTGAGACTGTCCTGTTATACAGAGGCACCTTAGGAAACTTAGGGGTGTGGCAGAGGCAATGGGCTGCTTGTCCCTCATTTCTGTGTGTTCTATTCTTGGCTTTTACTAAAGCACAGAATGTTGATTTAAAAAGAAAGGACTGTATCTAATTCCCTATCATTCTCTGCTTTGGCTCTTGAGTGTAGCCTGTTCTGAAGGTAGAATCACAATTGGTGGTGTACTCTGCAAAATGGGATGAGTTAATGAGGACTTTTACAATGTAATTGGCTTTTTAATTTTCCCACTGAATTTTCCATAAGGTAATTCAACCTGTATTTCCCCATGTCTTCAAGAGACTGCAGAGCTGCATACTGTATTTTAGGATGTTTAATTGTTTGCTAGACATTGCAGATCTTTTGTAATAGTGCTTGTGATGCTTGAGACAAGTCCACATTATAGAAGTGTTTCTGCCAATTTGACTTTTTGAATTAACTCTAATGACTGTACTGTTGAAAGCTATTATGAGGATGCCTTTAATGTCTTAGATGTGAATTATAGGCAACAGGGAAGCCCTAAGAGTAGATAAGGAGGGAGAGGGAGGCTACAGTGGGGTCGATCGAGTCTTTCATGTTCTTTAGTAAAATATAGCTTCTCTTTAAAAAATTGCTCTAGTTAAAAGCATTAAACAAACTAATAAATCTTTACCTCAGACAATGTTGCCTTGCCTCTGTATGGAACCAAATTCATTTACTCCCTCTGGTTTAATAGTTTGAAGCGTATTTTCTTGGCAACTTGTCTAATCTCTCTTTTTATCATTTTCCTTGTGGTCGCCCCCAACCCTGTGCTCCAGACAGGTGCAATCTCAAAATCTTGAAAGCTTGTCTTCTTTCTGACCCCACCCCACTCTGGCTCTGTCAGAATGTCCCTTTAGCCTATCACGTACAGGGAGGAGGATGGAAAACGCAGTTCTGTGCGCAGGCTGACAAGCCACAAGGCAATCCCTCTGTGTGAAACTTGTGGTGGGCGTGGTGGGTGGCGGTGATAATCTGCTGTAGCTAACTTCAAATGTGTGAATGGCTGCTAAGCTGCCCATTGATGAATTAATCAAATCCTGACTGCAGTCTTGTGAAGTAGATTCTGTTGTCTCCTTCACAGATAAAAACCCTGAGGCATAGAAACATTTTAGAATTTGCCATGATGCATGGGGTTAGTAAGTGGCAAAATCATGACTAGAGGCCAGATGATTGTCAAACAGCTGTTCTCAAATGTTACCTCTACCGCTTCAGTTTATTTAAACAAATGGTTAATTTTCTTCTTAAAATGTCATGACTGTGTTAAAGGGAAAGAAACTGTGTGTGTGTGCGCGCGTGCGTGAGTGTATGTGTGTGTTTACATACCAGCTCAGAAGCATCTCAACATAGACACTTGTTTTCAGTCACAGACCTATACTTGGAAATTTGTAACACTGAAATTTGGCAACCAGTTAAGTAATTCACCCAAAGATAACTCATGATTCTCTGGTGCTATGAGAGTGTCACGGTCCTTTGCTACCTCACAATGAGAGTTGTAATGATTCCAATCTGCTTTAAATGTGCCATTTGGATAAAATTAACTACATCCGCAGCGTCCTGTAACACATTGTACATTTTGTTGTATTTACTTATTTATGAATAATGCAGCAAAAAAATTTCTCTTGTGGTGCTAACTCACTGATTCACCCTGGAATTCTTTATTCCATCCAGAGCAGCTGTTCCACCAATGATTGTTTACACAATTTTCCCACAAAACTTTATACTTTTTGAAAGAAATAATTAAGCATTGAGACTTTATCTCCTCTGGTACTTCTTTTTCTTCCATTGGTTCTCAAGACAAGCTTTTCAGTATGCTTTATTATTAAAAGAAAATCTATAATATACCAAAATACGATGAACTTGACGCATTTACAACATCTGGACTTTCATCAAACTGTGAAACAGTTATCTCACACTGTGTGTTTATTCTAACATTGTTCCTTTCGATTTTCATCATTGTTTTCCATATACTGTAGCAGTGTTGGCTGACAAAGGAACGCATTTTATTTTGCCATTATGTTGTCATGTTTATTTTGCCATTATGTTGTCATTTCAATCATTTTTACTGCATGTGAAAGAACAAGTGTTTTCCATATTTGTGGGATTTTCCCCTTTATTTTTAATAAAGAAACCTCAAAAAAGACCACTAAGCATTTATGATTATGCTCAGTGAGGTTTCTTAAGGTACTGAATTATCATTGACTAAGAGCCTGGGAAGGAGAGTTTTCATGTTATTGGTATTTAACTTTAAAATTAATTGCTATTAATGTCTCACAATATACACTTAGAGAGTCGCATAGAGAAATGATAAATGGCTTTACTTGATGAAATTTTTTTACCTACTTGCTATCAGATCTAATTATTTAATTATTGATTTTTAGACTCAAAAAAAGAGCTTGAATCATGATGATACGATTATCACATCTGATAAAGTTTGCTATTAAAGTATGTTTATATTATTAATATTTTTAAGCTATGATTTCTTTTCAGATAAATTTTAGGATTAACTGCTATTTGTAGTATAATTGCATACTATGATATAAGGCATAAATCCACAAAATTGGGCCCAGGCAAGCTTTTTTATATTCCAACTTACCAAACTGAGCCAAAAGAGAGATCATATCACATGCAAACCACCTTGTGTGGAGTGAACACTCCAAATGGCAAAGTTAGAAGCATGGAACTCCATTTTAATTTATATAGTAAACATTAGTAGAATTTATCTTTCCC
>RJWM01049803.1:0-10986 GCA_004363535.1 Dasyprocta punctata
AAAAAAAAAAAAAAAAAAAAAAAAAAGAACCAAAAACCTAAAAGACAATGCTAAAATATTTTTTTTTTAAATCCATTTTATTCAAGGGTAAAATGAAAGAAAGAAGAAAAAAAACTACGACAAAATTTCAAAGCACAGCCAGGCATGGTGGCACACACCTTTAATCCCAGCACTCGGGAGGCTGAGGTAGGAGGAGCGTTGTGAGTTCGAGGCCGGCTTGGGCTACAGCGCGAGTGCAAGGCTGGCCTAAGCTACATAGTACCACCCTGCCTCAAAAAACTAGGGCTGGGAGTTTGGCTCAGTGCCTTAAGCGCCTGCCCTGGCAGGTGCGAGGTTGTGAGTTCAATCCCCGGTGCCGCCCCCCCAAAAAAAAAAAAAAAAAAAATTACAAAAGGGCCAGGGGATGTAGCTTGGCGTGAAGGCCCTAAACTTAATCCCTAATACTTTGGAGCAAACCACGTGCCTCTCAGTAGAGGAATGGATAAAGAAAACGTGATACACATATACAAAGAACGTTACTCAGATTCAACAAAGAAAGAAATTTTGCCATATGCTACAACACTGATGAGCCTTGAGGACATTAACACGAAATAAGTCAGTCACAAAAAGACACACTACCTAATTCCACTTATATGAAGTACGCAGAACAGTGAACTTTGCACAGACAGAAAGTACGGCGGCAGCTGCCCACACTTCTTCTCATTCTATGTCCTCACCAACCCTGTGATTTTCCATGTGGCCCTGCAGGTATGGCGTCCACTTTTCTCTTGGAAAATACAAGTAATCAACTATCTTTTCAACGGCACTTGTTTCCTGGTCTGCTGGTCTCTCCATATTTGAATAAAATGCTGACATACACAGTGAAAGGGAGTATTATGCTGAGTTTACAAAGCCAACCAAAACCCAAAGAATACACATAGCATAATTGCAATTGACAATTTATAATAACAAAAAAGATTTATAATGAAAGCAGATCACTAATTGCCTGAGAATGAGAGAACAGAGGAAAGACTTATAAAAGACCACGAGAACACTTTTCGGGGGGTAACTGATAATGTTCTTTTTTTTAAGTGGAACCTTACTGATTTGCTCAGGCTGGTCTCAAACTGCTGGTCTCGAATGATTCTCAAGCCTCAGTCTGCCAAGTACAGCCTCCCAAGGCACATGTGACACACGGGTGCCCATCGCCGTAACTGTGATGAGTTTCACAGGTGTATACACACGTGTCCCGACTCCACAATGCCAGTCTCTGCAGTGTATTACAGGCTAAGTATACCTCAGAGTGGCACAGGGCTGGGGATGGGGCTCAGCAGGCAGCGCCTGCCTGGCAAGCATGAGACCCTGAGTTCAATTCCTGGTACCAAAAAGGAAAAAGAAAAGAAAAAAAAGCACTGATGCAGGGAAGAAGCCAGAAAAAAAAGACCTTATACCTTCACATAATCAGTCTCCAAATCACAATGCTTCGACTTACGACTTCCCAACTTCCCCACAGTGGGAAACCAATGTGCATACAACAGAAATCATACTTAAAATTTTGAATTCTTTTTACACAGCGAGACCATCTTTAAAAAAAGTGTTCGACTTTTTCCCAGTCTGGGCAAAAATATACAATACTTTGATACACCAGCAGACACAGTGAGCTGTAATCCCAGCACTTGGGAAGCTGAGGAAGGAGGATCACTGTGAGTTCAAAGTCACCTTGGGCTACAAAGGGAGTTCAAAGCAAGTCTGCCTCAAAAAGACAAGAATAAATTAATTAAAAAGAAGAAAAAATAATGCATCCAATATAATTGTGGCATGTCACTACTTGCAAAACACAGTACATCCCTAATTTACAAACGAGTTCCATTCTTGGAGAACGTTCGTAAACTGAATTCATTCATAATCCAACAAAGTGAGTCACACAGTACAGCTGTGAAAGAAAATTGGGGACTTACTATATATTCCAATCTGAGAACATTTTAAAAGTAAAAAAATGTAAGGCTTAGAATAAAATGTGACAAAACACAAAACACATTGCACATTCATGCAAAAAGTTTTTTTTTGGTTGTTTTTGTTTTTGTTTTGGCTTCCTGTGTGTGCATGCATGTGTGTGTATACATGTGCACCTTTCTGGGTGTGGTACTGGGAACTGAATCTAAGGCTTTCTGCACTGGGTCCTCAACTCTTTTCTTGTTTTTTGCTTTTTTAGTGTTGTTGGAGGCTGTGGTTTTCACAGAAAAGGTTTCACTAAATTAAAATATTGCCCAGGCTGTTCTTGAACTTGCAATCCTCCTGCCTCAGCCTCCTACAGTCCTGTATTATACACATGCACTATTACTTGGGGCTGCAAAAGATGTCTCAGTCCGCCGGGCATGGTGACACACGCCTTTAATCCCAGCACTCTGGAGGCTGAGGTAGGAGGAGCGTTGTGAGTTAGAGGCTGGCTTAGGCTACAACGCAAGCACAAGGCCGGCCTGAGCTGCATAGTGCGACCCTGCCTCAAAATACTAGGGCCAGGAGTTTGGCTCAGCGGCTTAAGTACATGCCCTGACAGGTGCAACATCGTGAGTTCGATCCTCAGTGCCACCAAAAAAAAAAAAAGTCTCAGTCCAACCCCTAGTAGCATACACAAATGCACACACAAGATTTTTTTTCTTTTTCTTTTTTTCAGACAGGGTCTCACTATGTAGTTCAGGCTGACCTTAAGCTCACTATATAGCCCAGGCTAGCCCCGAACTCTTGGTGATCCTCTTCTGAGTCTGGGGACTACAGGCCTGCAGTACAACACCCAGCCCGCACAAAAGACTGTAACGTGGAACTATCTAACATAAACTGAAACATGTATAATTTCTGGACAACATGGTAAGCACTAAGAATACATTCAATCAGCCGGGGATGGTGATGCACACCTGTAATGCACTGGGGAGGCCGAGGCAGGAGAATAACTGTGAGTTTGAGGTCACCTTGGGCGACAAAAAGAGTTCATGGCCAGTCTGAACTGCATAGTGAGACCCTGTCTCAAAAAGACCAAAAAAAAAAAAAAAAAATAGAATAAAATACATCAATCTTTCAAATCTAATAAAGGGACAGTATCAGTATAGAATCCAGGAGAAGACACTGTTGCAGACACCATCTCCCTGCAACACAGCCCCTGCAGACCTCAGATGTCCAGGGTGGCATCAGTGACTATAACAACAGGGTTTGTCTTAGTTTTTAACAAAAAAGTTTAAAAAGTGCCAGGCATGGTGGCATATACCTGTAATTCCAGTACTTAGAAGACTGAGGCAAGACGAACTGTGCAAGTTTGAAGTCAGCCTCAGTGACAATGAGTTCAAGGCCAGCATGAACTACACCATGAGACCCTGTCTCAAACAAACAGTCAAAAATAAAACTAACGATAATTTTAAAATAGGCTTGCTGGGTGTGGTGGTGCATGCCTGTAATCCCAGCACTCGGGAGGCTGAGGCAGGAGGACCACTGTGAGTTCAAGGCCTGTCTGGGCTACAAAGTGAGTTCAAGGCCAGTCTGAAATGCATAGTGAAACCCTGTCTCCAAAATAATAATAATAATAATAATAATAATAATAATAATAATAATAATAAATATAATAAGTTACACCATGCAGCTAGGAGCACACTACCCCATACCATCTAGGACTGTATAAGCACACTCTAGAATACACAGTAACAAAATTGCCTTACAATGCACATCTCACAACATAGTCTATCATTAAGCAGTGTGTAACTACACAAAACAATTTTCAGTTCTATACAAGGATTGGTCCCTAGAGAAAATATTTTCCCAAAGCCCAACCTGCTGGGGGTCTGGCAGAGCCTAACCTACCTGGGGAAAGGGAAATAAATACCCAACAAGAACACCCTTTAGCCTTGTACATGTGGGACGGGCAAGCCATCCTGTCTCATCAAACGGCATCAGTCTGAGACACCTTGGTGGAGTTCCCGGCCCAGGAGCACAGGCTCATCAAAAACTGAGACTTAAACCTAGGACAACAGTATGAGTTACTAAAGTTCCTTTTATCAAGTATATCACACAATCTTTCAACAAAAAAAGTTACAAGGGGCCTGGGGAAATAGCTCGATCTCATAGCATGCCCTGGGTTCAATCTCCAGTCACATGCACACATACAGACACACACAGGGACACACACAGAGACACACATGTGCCTGCACACGCACACACACATCCTCACAAGATAGACTATAAAGCTAAAGATACAATTTGATTCAGTCAACATGAGAACAAGTCAGATAAGGCAGAAACAGTAGAATAATCAGAAAAGCAACTGTTTTTTGTTTGTTTGTTTTGGTTTTTTGAGACAGGGTCTCCCTATGTAGCCCAGGCTGGCCCTAAACTCTCGGCAATCCTCCTGCCTCAGCCTCCTGAGTGCTGGGATTACAGCCATCTGCTACCTTCCCCGTCAAGAGAGGCAACTGTTTTTTTTGGTTTTGTTTTGTTTTGGTTTTGGCTTTTTGAGCAGAGTCTCATTATACAGTTCAAGCTGGCCCTGAGCTCACTTTGTACCCCAGACAGGTCTCAAACTCGCAATGATCCTCCTGCCTCAGCCTCCTGAGTGCTGGGATTACAGGCATGAGCAACCACGCCCAGCTAAGAAAGATAACTTTTGGACAAGGATTTAGCTCTGGCCTAAGTGCCTGCCTGGCAAGCGCAGGGCTATAAGTTCGATCCCCAGTACCACAAAAAAAAAAAGAAAAGAAAAGAAAAGAAAAGAAAGGCAACTTTTAAAAACTATGATTAATATACTAAGGGAGTTAGATGGAAAAAATAAACAACAAACAACATGCAAGGATATATAGATAATCTAAATAAAAAGATGGAAATTCTAAGAATCAAAAAGGAGTATCAGAGATAAAAACACTGTAACAGAAACGAAGAATGCCCCCCTCTTTTGTTTTTGGTACCAGGAATCAAACTCAGGACTTTGTTCTTGCCAAGCAGGCACTTATGCCACTGAGCTATATCCTCGACCCAAGAATGCCTTTTTTTTTTTTTTTTTTTTTTGTGGCACCAGGAATCAAACTCACAGCCTCACGCCTGCCAGACAGGCACTTAAGCCACTGAGCCAAACTCCCAGCCCTAGTTTTTTGAGGCAGGGTCACGCTATGTAGCTCAGGCCGGCCTTGTGCTCGTGTTGTAGCCTAAGCAGGCCTCAAACTCACAACGCTCCACCTACCTCAGCCTCCCGAGTGCTGGGATTACACCAAGAATGCCTTTAATAAGCATTACCAGACTTCTGAGCTTAAGGATATGACAATAGAAACTTTCCAAAATGAAAAGCAAAGAGAAAACACACATATACACACATCCCACCTGGAATACTCAAGAATTTTGAGACAAAGAAAGAAGAGAGAAAGAAACAGAAGCAATATTTGAAGCAATAATGACTGAGAATTCTTCCAAATTAATGCCAGACACCAAGCCACAAACCAAGGAAATTCAAGGCCTTTTTTTTTTTTTTCTTGGCATGGGGGATAAATGCCAAAAATGAAACAAAAGCTACCTTTAGGCATATCAGGCTCAAACTTCAGAGAAAGCCAAACTAAAGAAAAAATTCCGAAAGGAGGTAAGAGAGGCAAAAAATACTTTTCCTAAAGAGGAGTGAAAATAAGAATTATAACCAACGTCTCAAAAATAATCATGCAATCTAGAATCCTGTAAAAACAGCCTTAAAAGAGAATAAATAAATACTTTCTCAAATAAGCAAAAATTTGGTTTTATGTTACCAACAGAACTGTCTCGCAAGAAATGCTAAAATAAGTTCTTTAGTGAGAAGGAAAATTATGTAGTTCAGATTCAGATCTACATAAAGGATTCTCTAGATCAGAAAACAAAATAAAATAGAAGCATCCTTAATTTTCCTAATTGAGTTCACTCAAAATAATAGCAACAATGTTTTTGGTTATATAAACTGTTACACACATGCATAATTTACATCCACACTCTCAAAATTAAATACTTGGCCGGGCGTGGTGGTGCACGTCTTTAATCCTGGTACTCAGGAGGCTGAGGTAGGAGGAGCATTGTGAGTTAGAGGCCGGCTTGGGCTACAACACGAGCACAAGGCCAGCCTGAGCTATATAGTGTGACCCTGCCTCAAGAAACCAGGGCTGGGAGTTTGGCTCAGTGGCTTAAGCACCTGCCCTGGCAGTTGCCAGGTTGTGAGTTCAATCCCCCATGCCAAGAAAAAAAAAAAGAAAGAAAGAAAGAAAGAAAACATGATATCCTAAAAGTTACTAAAGAACTAGGAAAATATTTGGTTCCTCTATATAGCCTAGAATGGTAGTTATTTTAAAAATTAATTTATCCATTTTTCAGAAAAGCAATTACACAAAACTGACTTTATGCTAAATTCCCAAAACTTAATATATGCAGGAATAACGAATAAAACAGACACATACATACATAGTGAGACAATTTCAGAAAGGTCATTTTAGTGCTCCAAGAACTGAAAATGCACCTGATATGCTCAAGATCCTGGGTTCCATTTCCAGCAGAAAGAAAGCCAGCCAGCCTCTAAAAGCTACCCAAAGGGGAAGTACTGCACTAGATTTTGAGCATCTGAAAAATAGGCACACTGAAGCACACACAGCAAACAAAACTAATCTGCTTCACAGACTTCTCCGTAAGACAGCACGGTACACAGTATTTATATCAGTTTCCATCAAGAGGCTGTAAGACTCTCACAAAGGATTTAACTCTATTTAATGAGCTAGCCATGCGCAAGTCTTGTCTTCAGGTCAAGTAATAAAGTGCAAGATGCACTGAAGTTCCTGGAGCTGGGCTTCAGAGGATGCAAAGTCAACGAAACTCAGTGTGGTCCACAGAAATGCTTCACTTACAGTAGTCTTTAGAATTGAATATATTAGCTGGGCATGGTGGCGCACACCTGTAATTCCAGCACTCGGGAGGCTGAGGCAGGAAGATCATTGTGAGTTCAAGATCAGACTGGGCTACAAAGTGAACTCAAGGCCAGCCTTAATTGCATAGAGAGACCCTGTCTTTAAAAAAGACAAAAAAGCGCCAGGTGTGGTGGTGCATGCCTTTAATCCCAGCAGCTGGGAGGCTGAGGTAGGAGGAGCGTCGTGAGTTTGGCCTGGGCTACAATGCAAGCGCAAGGCCGACCTGAGCTACACAGGGCCACTCTGCCACAAAAAACCAGGGCCGGGAGTTTGGCTCAGTGACTGAAGCGCCTGTCTGACAGGCACGAGGTTGTGAGCTCAATTCCTGGTGCCACAAAAAAAAAAAAAAAAAGAAAAAAAAAACAGAATTGAATATGTTTACATAAGACATGTACTCTTTTGTGCACCCTCAATCTCATCACTCATCTTCCCAAACCCAGAGCAAATCTTTTTTTTTTGGTACGGGGGATCAAACTCACGACCTTGTGCTTATACAGTTGAGCTAAATTCCCAGTCAAATCTCTTGTATTTGTTGTTTGACCCTACAGGAAATTGACTTGGGGCCTCTATCTTGTATCACTATTTTTAAAACTGAAGCTCTACTCAAATTCCTTTCATTTAAAATTTCTTTATGACACAGCCGGGCACGGTGGCACATACCTTTAATCCCAGCACTCGGGAGGCTGAGGTAGGAGGAGTGTTGTGAGTTCGAGGCCAGCTTGAGCTACAACGCGAGTGCAAGGCCGGCCTGAGCTATGTAGTGTGACCCTGCCTCAAAAAACCGGGGCCAGGAGTTTGGCTCAGTGGCTTAAGTGCCTGTCTGGCAGGTGTGAGGTTCTGAGTTCGATCCCTGGTGCCACCAAAACAAAAAAATTTTCTTTATGAAATTCTAAATATTAGATGAATACTTTTGCATTAGGAAACTAATCATTTTCATTCTATTTCAATCTTCCTATTTTGAGGTCTGCATATACTTTCAGAATGATGACATTAAACCAGTCTATTGCAGAAAGACAGCGGTCAATTAACGTCATCCGTTATCTACAGGAACTGCATGACAGGATAAGCATTGTACCGGTTGATAAATGCTTATGATCAAGTGTGAAAAACCATCCCTTTTTGTCATGTTAGCAGCTCTGTTTTGATATTATTACTATTTGGCAATATTTCTAAGCTATTTATTCCATAAAACACATGCACATATTGAAGCATACAACTGTACTTCAAGAGTCAGTACATACGTGCCTTATGTAAACTAAAGTAGCACTGGCAGATTTAAAACTATGTTAAGCCGGGTGTGGTGGCACACGCCTTTAATCCCAGCACTCAGGAGGCTGAGGTAGGAGGAGCATTGTGAGTTCGAGGATGGATTGGGCTACAACACAAGTGCAAGACCAGCCTGAGCTACATAGTGGGACCCTGCCTCAAAAAACTAGGGCCTGGAGTTTGGTTCAGTGGCTTAAGCACCTGTCTTGCAGGCGTGAGGCTGTGAGTTCAATCCCCGGTGCCGCAAAGAAAAATAAATAAATAGATAAATAAAAATAAAAATAAAAATTAAGCCAGGCATGGTGGTACACACCTGGAATCCCAGCACTTTGGAGGCTAAGGCAGGAGGATCACAACAAGTTTAAGGCTAGCCTGGGATACAAAGTGAATTCAAGGCCTTCCTGAACTACACAGTGAGACCCAGAGAGTTAAAAAATAAATAAATAAAAAAGGTGAAACCATGCCAGCTGTTTGGTACACATTTATCTTACTGTGTCTACCTATCTATACACTGGAAAGCCCTTCAAACTTCATGTTTAAAGCACTTAATGTCTAAAGTAACTTGTCAGCTTTGCTATTACATGTTATTATACTCATTTTACACTTAGCAAAATGCAATCTGTGGAGAGCCACGAATTACTGTTTAGCCAGCCATGGGGCCCTGTGCCTATCATCCCAGCACTAGGGAGGCTGAGATAAGAGGACGGCAGTGTATGTGAGGTCAGCCTGGGCTACACAGACAGTGCAAGCCCAGTCTAAACTGCACAGTGAGACCCTGCCCAAAAAATCAAAATGTTTAAAGTAAAGCTTAAATTGTGACATTTCTTTTATTTTTTTATTTCATAGTACAGTTATACTATTCAAATATTTTGGGCTAGCCGGGCGTGGTGGCGCATGCCTTTAATCCCAGCACTTGGGAGACTGAGGTAGGAGGATCCTTGTGAGTTCGAGGCTGGCTTGGGCTACAACGCAAGCACAAGGCCGGCCTGAGCTACACAGTGCGACCCTGCCTCAAAAAACCAGGGCCAGGAGTTTGGCTCAGTGACTTAAGGGCCTGTCTGACAGGTGCAAGGTTGTGAGTTCAATCCCTGGTGCCGCAAAAAAAAAAAAAAGAAAAAAAAAATTCCGGCTGGGGATTTAGCTCAGTGGCCTAAGTGCCTGTCTGGCAGGCTCGAGGTTGTGAGTTCGATCCCTAGTACCAAAATAAAGAAATAAATATTTTCTATAAACATATAAAGAATTTTCCTTTATTTACTCTCTTTAACTTTTTGGTGTTCTTGAGTAGAGTCTCACTAGGTAGCCCAGGTTGACTTCAAATTTATAGTGATCTTCCTGTCTCAGACTCCTAAGCGCTAGGATTACAGGTATGCAACACTATACTCAGCCTAAATTTTGTTTTAAATTAATAAATATTAACGTGCTAACCTGAAAGTATACACATTACACACACACACAAATCCACGCACACAGCAAATAAAAAAAGAAAACAGCTCTTACCTTCATCTCCTTCTGGTGCATATGAAGCTGTAATAATGTCGATATCAGCACAGTTCATCACAATCTGATTGGTCGCCTGCCTCACCTGGACAGAAAAGAAAAACTAGCAGTGGGAAAGAGCCTAAATTACCAAGATACATCATATTCAGGCACAAACACCTTATGACGAATGTGATCATTATGTACATCTAAATTGTACCAATAAACAATATAAAAAATAGAAATACAAAAAATAGTGAGCCGGGCATGGTGGCACACGCCTTTAATCCCAGCATTCGGGAGGCTGAGGTAGGAGGAGCATTGTGAGTTCGAGGCCGGCTTGGGCTACAACGCAAGCACAAGGCTGGCCTGAGCTACACAGTGCGACCCTGCCTCAAAAAACTAGGGCTGGGAGTTTGGCTCAGTGCCTTAAGCGCCTGTCTGGCAGGCGCGAGGTTGTGAGTTTGATCCCCAGTGCCACAAAATAAATAAATAAATAAATAAAATAAATAAAAAATAAAAACAAAAAATAAAGATATAGCTCAGATGAATAATATGTACATTGTCTTGGGCAGAGGGCACAAGCAATTTTTTAAAACCCAAACTTCATTAAAACCTAAACTAGGCTGGGAATTTAGCTCAGCAGCATAAGTGCCTATCTGGCAAACACGAAGTCGTGCGTTCGATCCCTGGTACCAAAATGAAACAAACAAATAAGCAAAAACCTAGATCATTCATACACAAATGATAAAGCTAAATGAGTACTTTTACTACTACAGAACAATTAACTTTACAAATTGTAATAAAAGCAATAATAAATGTTCATGAATTTGACATCATGGGGCCAAGGATACAGCTCAGTGGCACAGCGCCTGCCTAGCAAGTGCAAGACCCTAAGTTTGATTCCCAGCAGAAAACAACAACAACAAAAAGAAAAACCCAAAAAAACCAAAAAACAGAATTTGACATCATTTAAATATATGATACTCAGATGAAGAAGTACAAACAACAAATACATGAAAAAATGTTCAACAGCACTGGCTATTTGAGAGATGCAAATGAAAGTATTACCCAGATTCCAGCCGGGCGTGGTGGCGCACGCCTTTAATCCCAGCACTCGGGAGGCTGAGGTAGGCGGAGCGTTGTGAGTTCGAGGCCGGCCTGGGCTACAACGCGAGCGCAAGGCCGGCCTGAGCTGCATAGTGCGACCCTGCCTCAAAAAAAACCAGGGCCGGGAGTTTGGCTCAGCAGCTTAAGTGCCTGTCTGGCAGGTGCGAGGCTGTGAGTTCAATCCCTGGTGCCGCAAAAAAAAAAAAAAAAAAAA